>ONZH01017980.1:0-145748 GCA_900303285.1 Rhinella marina
AAACGAAATGACGAAGATAGATCTGAAGAGACTGATTCACTCTTTCCGCCAAGCCATTGGTCTGGGGGTGAAAGGCCGAGAGAGATCTACTTCAACTCCCAGCAAATTACACAATTCCCTCCAGAACCTAGCAGCGAACTGAGGACCTCTGTCCGATACAATCCTTCGAGGCAGAAAAACATGGCGAAAAAACAGTTCCGCCAGACGAGGGGCGGAGGGCACCTCCGGTAGGGTGACAAAATGGCATGCATGAGAAAACAGATCTGTCACTACCCAGATCACAGTATTTCCCTCAGAACGGGGAAGCCCCGTCAGGAAGTCCATAGCTATGTCCTGCCAAGGACTCTCTGGGACTTGCAAAGGCATTAATAACCCCGATGGTTTCTGACGGGATGGTTTGTTACGGGCACATGTGGTACACCCCTGAGTGAATGCATGTACATCCCGACCGAGACCTGGCCACCAGTAGTATCGTGAAATGAGTTCCACTGGAACTCTTGGGACCACTTTTGGGACCTTGATGCCCGGCCAACGAGAAGTATGCCCCCAGGAGAGAATCTCCTGTCTGCGAGAATCCGGCACATAAGTCTTGCCAGGAGCAACTGACGCAGATCAATTGGGTTTAGAGGCAACAACTTCTCAGGTGGAATCATAGCACGTAATTCCGGTTCCGTTCCATGGGCATCGAAAGAGCGGGACAAGGCGTCCGCCCTTACATTCTTGTCCCCGTTAACAAAGTGTAGAACAAAATTGAAACGGGAAAAGAAGAGTGCCCACCTTGCCTGCCTAGAATTTAGCCTTTGCGCAGATTGTAAATATAACAGATTCTTATGATCAGTGAAAATCTGGACTGGGAATAGGGCCCCTTCAAGAAGATGTCTCCACTCTTCTAGGGCCAGTTTAATCGCTAATAGCTCACGATCCCCAATACTATAATTTCGCTCTGCAGGATTGAAAGCTTTGGAAAAGAATCCGCAAGACAATTTTGTCCCCTTGCCATCTTTCTGGTACAGAAAGCCTCCAGCCCCCACAGAAGATGCATCTACCTCTACAAAGAAGGGACGCTGGGGATCGGGGCGGTGAATCACCGTTGCAGATGAGAAAGCCTCTTTAAGGGCAGCGAAAGCGCGCTCCACCTCCGGCGTCCATTTCTGGGGGTTAGCGCCCTTTCGTGTCAGGGCCGTGAGAGGGGACACTAAAGACGAGAAGTGAGGTATAAAACGTCTGTAGTAGTTAGCGAAACCAAGAAACCTCTGCACCGCCTTCAAAGACTGTGGCTTAGGCCAAGACATAATGGATCTGAACTTGTCTGGATCCATCTGGAGTCCCTGTCCAGATACTATGTATCCGAGGAATGGTTACTGAGTTTTTTCGAATTCACATTTCTCAAGTTTTGCATAGAGATGGTTACTTCGGAGACGACGCAATACCTCCTTTACCATGCGTCTATGAGAAGACAAATCAGCGGAAAATATAAGGATGTCATCCAGATACACTACCACGGCAGTGGTCAAGAGATCTCTAAAGATGTCGTTGAGGAAGTCTTGAAACACTGCTGGAGCGTTACAAAGTCCGAATGGCATTACCAAATATTCGTAATGACCGTCTCTGGTGTTGAATGCGGTCTTCCACTCATCTCCTCTCCGAATTCGGATCAAATTGTATGCTCCACGCAGGTCTAATTTAGTGAAGACCGTAGCACCTTGAAAGCGATCGAACAATTCGGAGATGAGTGGAAGAGGGTACCTGTTTTTAACAGTGATGTCATTTAATCCCCTATAATCTATGCATGGACGTAAAGTCCCGTCCTTTTTGACCACAAAAAAGAAGCCTGCCCCTGCGGGAGAATTAGATTTTCGGATGAATCCCTTCTCAAGGTTCTCCTTGATATAAGCTGACATGGCCTCAGTTTCGGGTAACGAAAGAGGGTACACTCTACCACGGGGGGGGGGGGTGTAGCCCCCGGAATCAGCTCAATGGGGCAGTCATATGAGCGATGTTCAGGTAAAGTGTCCGCTCCTTTCTTACTAAAGACGTCGGCGAATGCAGCATATTGGGGAGGTAACCCCTGAAGCTCTGCCGCGATGGGCAGGGACTTCACAGGAGTCACTCTAGTCATACATTTGGTTAGACAGTGTGCACCCCACTCTTTGACCTCACCAGAAGTCCAGTCCAGTGTAGGGGCATGCAACCTCAGCCACGGAAGACCCAGAAGAATGGGATCCATGGACTGAGGTAAGACCAGGAGCGATAAAGTCTCCCTATGTAAAGCTCCTACCTGGAGCACTATAGGGACTGTCTCATGTGTAATACAAGTGTCTAACTTGGAGCCATCCACCACAGATATACTTATACTGGAAGAGAGTGGTTTGGTCGGAATTCCAAGTTTCTGGGTCAATTTAAGGGAAATAAAATTGCCCGAAGCTCCGGAATCAATGAAGGCCCTGGAGGGTATGGTCCTACCATTAACCTCGATTAGAACCGAAAATGTACATTTTGTGGAGGTTTGTGCGATTCCACCTAGAGAGGTACCTCCAACAGTCTCTAGGTGTGCCCTTTTCCCGACTTTTGAGGACATTGGGGCATAGTGACCTTGTCCCCTACAAAAATGACAGGCCACTTCACGTCTACGAGGACGTACTCTGTCTACCTCCATCGATTCCCCTTGGGGAATTACAGGTTGAGAGAAGGCAGGAGCGAGTTGAATTCGCCTTCTCACCTGCGCTTGCTCATGGCGGCGTTCAGACAGACGACGATCGATCCTAGTAGCTAGGTCGATAAAACCACTGAGAGTGTTAGGCCTCTCTCTACCAGCTAATTCGTCTTTAACGGAAGGGCTTAGACCTGCTTCGAAGATGGTGAGTAGGGGAGCATCCGGCCACGCGAGCTCTGACGCCAAGGTCCGGAATCGGATTGCAAACTGAGCAACCGACTCCGTTCCCTGGCGTAATCCCAGTAAACTGGAACCGGCAATGACTTGCGGATCTGGACCCTGAAATACTTCCCTGAAACTGGAGAGGAAGTGGGGTAAGGAAGTGACGCAAGCATCTACTCTTTCCCATAGTGGGGTCGCCCAAGCCAGCGCCTGCCCTGATAGCAGAGAGATAATGAACGCCACCTTGGTCTGGTCGTTCAAGAAGCTCTCTGGATTTAGCTGGAACTGGATTTGGCATTGGCTGAGGAAACCTCTACACTCCTCCTGTTTACCACTAAATCGTGCGGGAAGGGGTAATTTAGGCGGTCGGTGGGTTGAAACAGAAACCCGGGCGTCAGCAGAGGCAGCAGTAGTATTAGCCGCGATTACGGCGTGCTGCTCCAAAGCCTGCAACCGACCGTCTAGTGTGGAAAAGAATTCTGCATTATGCCCCGAAAAGGCGGCAGCCCGTTGCTCCATCTCCTGCATGCGCTGTTCCCACTGCTTTACATACGCCTGCATGGATGGAGTAATCGGGTTCGACATTGCACCTGCGGATCCCTGGCCGGTGCCTACTGTTAGGCCACTGAGGCACAAATAAAATAAATAAGTGACTCTGCCACTTGGCAGAGTCACTGGGGATCACTGGACCCAAACTCTGGGCAGCCGGACAATGACGATCGCTCCCAAAGGGCGAAATGATATAGGAGGCAAGATAACGAATAGTAAGGTAAACACTTACACAAACACGTACTGCGCAGAAAGCGCTTGAGACTGGAGCCAGAGCTTTGGCTTCACAGACCTCCAGACGAGCGACGCCCACCGTGTACCCGTGCTCCAGGAGGGGGCTACGGCACAGGCCGCAAGCGTGGCTTACAAACAGTCTGAGTGAATAAATAGTAAGGTAAACACTTACACAACACGTACTGCGCAAAAGCGCTTGAGACTGGAGCCAGAGCTTTGGCTTCACAGACCTCCAGACGAGCGACGCCCACCGTGTACCCATGCTCCAGGAGGGGGCTACGGCACGGCCGCAAGCGTGGCTTTCAAACAGTCTGAGTGATACACACACACAAAGACAGACAGAAAAGCAGGCACGTGAAACCACGCACCGGTGCAAGGAAGCACACAAACACTCAGTAACATTCAGTGTCAATAGCAATGGACCGGACCGTATAGCAGTCACACATGAACAACAAGGCACCGGCCCTGCCCAGCAGAAGCTCAGGGTTTAAATAGTAGTGAGCTAATTGGCAGAGGCGTGGTTACTGACACACTTCCTGTGAACGCCTGGCGGAAGTGACCTCACCAGAGGTCTCAAGGGCAGGGCGTGGTGCCTGACATACTTCCTGTGAACGCCTGGCGGAAGTGACATCACCAGAGGTCTCAAGAAGCTGGCGCATGACCACTTCCTGTGCCGGACCTTGTTCACTGCAGTAGGTCTGTGGGCGCAAGGATATTGCACTGAGATTTGCCCGTGCCCCTTCACCAACACCCGCAGCCCGGGAGGGCAAGCGACCGTGTGCACGACGTCGATGCACGCACCTTACATTGCTACTTTATTCCTACTTGGACTTGTTCTTTGTCTTTTGGGTATTCTCTTTATTTATGGCACTTACAGTTAGGCTACTTTTTCACACTTGCATTGTTAATTCCGGAACTGAGGGCCGGCAGCTCCTAAAAAAACAGATTAGTCACTGTTGACTTACTTCTTATTATAGAACATTGTGTGTGGAGAGTCCTCTAGAGTTATTCCATGTCTGAGGATTTCATGTGTCTTATAGTTTTTAAATGGTTTTAAATTGTTAGTTTCCAATAAAGATTACTTATATTTAAAAGGATTGTCCCACGATAAATATTCTAGTTTTCAAACCAGCACCTGGAGCTGAATACTTTTGTAATTGCATGTAATTAAATATTTTGTATAGCTACTGATTTGTCCAATAAAATGTATCTGTATAGCACTACATAATGTCTTATTTCTTTGTCTAGCTCACTGAGATGGCTGCACATGCTCAGTTTCATCTTTCAACTGCCTCCTGAGTTGTGATAGGGAGAGCTGAGACACGCCCCCTGAGCTGCGGGAGAAAGGACACTCCCCTTGAGCTGACAGCTTGATATAAATCTATCAGATCAATAAATGAGGAGATCTCTAGATCCATGTGAGGTACAGGGCTAGTTCTAGCTTTGTTATAAAGATTGTTATGTACTATGTGATGTCTGATTTTCATTTTTTGGTGTGATTCCAATTGAGCATGAGCTTTCTTGGTTTTTCATGTTGAGGTATTGTGTTATGCATGTGGATTTCACCCATATACATGTTGGTGGTGCCCAGTGCTCCTTGATTGTATTTTACACTTGTAATTACACTGCGTCACCACTGCAATCATTACAACATGCAGTGTAATCTTGAAGAGGAACAGTGCTGGCAAGCGCACGCCTTCTTAACAGCTGATTGACGGGGGTGCCGGGAGTCGGACCCCACCGGTCAGATATTGATGACCTATCCTGAGGATAGGTCATAAATATGTACTGGCTGCACAACCCCTTTAACAGAGTAGATTTATGGGACTGTTTTAATATATACACTTCATAAAATCAAAATGTAGGCATGCAAATAGATAGTTTAAGTAGTCTACCAGGTAGAAAACCTTTAAAAGTAATCTAAATTTCTTGGATTCCTTTATTTTACTTACCAAAACAACAAAACCTCTTCTGTACCACTTGCATCTGCCATATAATTAAAGGGGTTGTCCCACAAAAAAAAAAAAAAACATTTATCCTCCATGCACAGCATACATAAATTACACTCCAAGAATACCGCTGTTGAGTTAGCATTATATGTTTAAAAAAAAAATCCCAGAGAGCTTTTTTAAATGCAAGTTTGAGGTTGAATGAGGGAACATAGAGGAACACTGTTAAATGTGTAGAAATCTCAAGGCTCTACACAATCAGTCTGGTCTTGTAACATGTAACTCATTAGAAAAAAAACACTTAAAACTTTATGTTGTCCTCATTGACACCTTCCTGACAGCAACTAATTGTGCAGCGCCCTGAGAGTTCTCCTCTTTTTGTACTTTGTCATTGTGATTTGCAAGATCAAGTTACTATTCTTGATTGCAATTAAAACGAATAGTAGTTGAGTTAGTTGCTACATGCAATTAAGCCTATGAGAATAAAATACTAGATTTATTTATCTTGATATTTTCCAATTGCTTTATCAAAGCAAAAAAAAAAAAAAAAGTCTTCTGTATATTTCCCCGAAGACATTCATTTTGACATCTCCTGTGTTTCTAACTGGAAGGTGAATCTCTAGTGTCAAGCAAGATTAAAGGGGTTATTTACCCCCAGCGTGGCTAGATCTGTGGAGGTAATCATACTTCCTGATCCTCACCACTGGGTTCCAGCTCCTTTTCCCACCCACGCCTTTGCAGATCTCTGGTCTCCCCGTGTCAACATCAGGTTTGACATGTTATGTGGCTGCTGCAGCTGGTGACGTGACAGTTATTGGATGCAGCAGCTATATGACCCACATCAAACCAGCAGTTAAATGAGCAAATGAGCCTCTAGGAGCAATGGGGGCATTGCCGTTACACCTAGAGGCTCTGCTCTCTCTGAAACTGCTGTGCCCTCTCCACTTTCATTGACAGGGCCAGGCAGTGTAAAAGTAATCACAACTGGTCCTGTCAATCAAAGTAAAGAGGGTGCAGCAGTTGTCGAGAGAGCTGAATGTCTAGTAGTAACAGCAACCCCCCGTTGCTCCCAGAGGCTCATTTGCATATATAAAACATCATTTTTCTCAGCAATGCAGGCACATATGAGCATGAACCAACACAGATGTTTTCAGCTGCCAAGTGCACCTAGTTACATAGTTAATACACTTGAAAAAAGACTTAAAGGGAGTCTTTCACCTGTTTTTCACCAATATAACTAAGATCACTGCCCCACAGAAGATTACATACACATCCCAGACATACCTGTGTGCACTGTGTGTCTGTATTACATGTCCAGGAAAAGCACTTTTATTCTGCAGGAAAACAGCTCCCAAGTGCCCAGGTCTGCTGCTGCAAGTGCCCAAAGCAAACCAGACTGAAGAGGGGAGGGCTGCTTTAGCTGCTCATATCTTGGGATTGGTAGCAGATAGAAAAATGGTTCTCACTATTATATCCAGTATATCAGAAGATATAGCTGTTAGAAATCGAGCCGGGAGAGAAAACTGTTTTTAGTTTCACTTTCAGCTGGGCACTTGGGAGCTGTTTTCCTGCAGAATAAAAGTGCATTTTCTGGACATGTAATACAGACACACAGTGCACACAGGTATGTCTGGGATGTGTCTGCAATCTTCTGTAGGGCACTGCTCTTAGCTATATAGGTGAAAAACAGGTGAAAGACTCCCTTTAAGACCATCAAGTTCAATGAAGACATAGGTGGGGATGCAAATTTTAGAAAAAAGCAGAGTGAGATCCAGATTTCTACATATTTTCATAAACTTCATAAGTTGTTTACTTTTAAGAATTCATCTAAGCACTTCTTAAAACTATCCATTGTTTCTGCTGTGACCACGTCCGGTGGTGTAATCATGATTCTCACAGTGAAGAAGCCTTGAAGTCTCTGGAGATTGAACTTTTTCTTCTCTAGTCAGAGGCAGTGCCCCTTGCCCTTTGAGGGCATTTTACATGGAACAGTTTTTCACCGTATTTTTTCTATGCCCCATTTATATACTTGTATAGGTTAATCATGTCCCCCCCTTAGATGTCTCTTCTCAAGACTAAATAAATTCAATTCTTTAAATCTTTCTTCATAACTAAGACCCTTCATGCCCCTTATCAGTTTAGTTGCTCTCCTCTGTGCTCTCTCCAGCTCCAGGGTATCCTTTCTATGAACTGGAGCCCTGAACTGAACTGCATATTCCAGATGAGGCCACACAAAAGCTTTGTGAAGTGGCAGTATTACATCCCTGCCCCATGAATCCATGTGGTTAATGCATGACAATATCCTGCTAGCCTTAGAAGCAGCTGACTGACATGTATGCTGTTATTTAATCTATGATCTACAAGGACACCCAAATCCTTCTCTACAAGTGACTCTTCCAGTGTTACTCGCCCTAGGATATATGATGCATGTAGATTATTACTACCACGATGCATAACTTTACATTTATCCACATAGAACCTTATTTGCCAAGTTGATGCCCAAACACTCAAGTCAGCTTGTAATTTATGGACATATACCATAGACTGTACAGTACTACATAGCTTAGTGTCATCTGCAAAAATAGAAATGGTGCTATTAATCCTGCCCTCGATACCATTAAAGAAGTTTTCTGGAATTTTAATATTTATGGACGATCCTCAGGATAGGTCATCAATTTCAGATTGGCCGAGGTCTGACACGTGACACCCCTATCGCCCAGCTGTTTGAAGAGAAGGCTACGCTTTGTGTGAGTGTTTATCTGCTCGCTGCTGGCCAACTGTCCCATTCACATCAATGAGATGTTTGTTTCCTACTCAAGTGTATAGGAATGAACCGTCCCGTAGAGATGAATGGGGTAGCTTGTAATTACACTTGCTCACTGCTGCAATGTTGTTGGCAAGCAGGTTACAATGAAGGGAAGGTTGCGCTCACACAGAGCGCGGCCTTCTTTTCAACCAGCCTATTGGCGGGGGTGCCAGGTGTTGGACCCCCGCCGATCTGATATAAATGATGTATCCTGAGGATCGTCCATCAATATTAAAATCACTGAAAACCCCTTTAATAAATAAATTAAATAATAGGGGACCCAGCAGTGAACCTTCAGACACCCCACTTATAAGCTGGGACCATTCTGAATAGGAATATTAACCATGACTCTATGGATTTGGTCCTTCAGCCAGTTTTCAATCCAATTACAGACTATACTTTCTAAGCCTATAGACCTCATTTTAACTATTAAACATCTTTAAGGGACAGTAACAAAAGTTTTTGCAAAATACAGAAACACTACACCCACAGCCACCCCTCTGTCCAGGCTTCTACCCCCTTCCTCATAAAAACAAATCAGGTTAGTCTGACAACTTCTGCATGGTAAACCCATGCTGGTTATCTATGATATTATTAACAGTCACATACTCCTGTATATAGTCCCTTGAGGGTCCTTCAAACATTCTTCCCACAGCAGAAGTTAAGCTTACTGGTCCATAATTACCTTTGGAGGACCTAGAGCCCATTTTGAATACGGGCACCAAATTTGCCTTGCACCAATCACTTGGCACTGTATCAGTCCCTAGGGAATCTATAACATTTATAAACAGAGGCACAGCAATGAGTGAACCGAGCTCTTTGAGAACCCTTGGGTGTAATCCATCTGAACCCAGAGCCCTGTTCACATTTACCTTATTTAACTTAGCTTGTTCCATATCTACAGTTAGCCAGTCAGCACCACAGATATTATCTCATTTTTCTCATTTTGTCTATACAGAGTATGAAAAACCCATTTAGTAACTCAGCTTTTGCCTTATCTTCAGTGACCACCCTCCTTACCCCCTTATATAATTAAATAATTTTTGGGGGATTTATTTTTTTCCTCTCTTTTGCTACCTGTTGTTCATTTTGTATTTCTATATTTTTTTTTACAATATATTATATAATTTTTTTTACAGATTTTATATAATTGTTTTACAGGTTTTATTACACTTTTATTTTATAACGTTTTTTGTTCAGAAAGTGAATATCTGGGATTTTTGGGTACCTTGGTTGATATAGTTAATTTCAACGGGTTCATGTTTCAAGCAACTTTGTTTTTCATGGATGTACAGTTATTCCTAGACACCTCATTACTTTCCCCACTAACTCCATTACAAATTAAATCCCCATTCTGCCCTCCAATATCCCACTTTGTATCTACATTATCTACCCCTTTATTGGTATTACCCACCTTCCACCCCCAGATTCTAGTTTAAAAGCTCCTCCAACCATCCCCATTAAGGTGCAGCCCATCCCTACTGTAGAGCCTGTAGCCAACAGAAAAGTCAGCCCACTTCTCCAAAAACCCAAACCCTTCCTTCCTGCATCCAACTTCTGAGCCACTTAGTTAACTCCCTAAGCTTCTGCTCTATCTCTAGTGATGATCAGGTCACTGGCAGTATTTCTGAAAACACTACTTTGGAGGTCCTGGACCTGAGCTTCTCTCCTAGTTCCCTAAAATCACTTTTAAGGACCTTCCATCTCCCACAACTTTGTCATTGGTTCCAATGAGTACCATGACCACCAGGTCTTCCCTAGCCCCACCCAGCAATCTGTCTATCCAATCCAAAATATGCCAAACTCGAACACTCGGAAGGCAACACACCATTTGACATTCACAGTCTTGGCTACAGATGTCCCTGTCTGTCTGACTAATAATAGAGTCCCCTACCACCACCATCTGTCTGACCTTTGCTGCACTCCTTTTCTCATCCTTCCTACATTAGTCATCCTCCTGGTTTCTAGGAGTACCACCCTGCTGCAGTGTTGCCGGCCCTGGGCTTTCGTCCCTAATAGCCAAACAGACATATTTACTAGAGTGTTCCAGTTCAGGACTAGCCTCCCTGGCACTTTTCCCTTTACCTCTTCTTGTAACATTAACCCAACCACTGATGGTCCTGATCTTGCCCTCCTCCTTCCACCTCCACTTCATTGACCCCAACCAGTGCCTGCACAGTGAGGTCTAAGCGGTTTGCAATGCTTCTGCGTGTTGCAAGCTACGCATATAGATCCAGAATCGGGCTTCCAAATATGCAACATACTTGCATCTAGTGCAAACGTATTCACCCTCAAATGGCTCTTCAAGGCATGCATACATTGCACAGGACACACACTCAGTAGCATTGCCAATGGCGCACATGTTTAATTGGGGATGAACAGTAAAGAAAAAAAGAAATGTTAAGTATGAACTTATGGTCTTTGGGAGCTGAATCCATAACTGACTTCTTAGATAACCTGAACCCGAACTTCGTACGCTGAACTTGAAAACACAAGTTCACTCAACACTAGTTATGCACCATTTCCCATGGTGATGTCAATATACCTATCTATACATCAAACTTTTTTAAACCAACCTTAACTCCCATGGTTCCTCATGTGACAATGTTTGACCTGCTGAAACTTGATTTCATTATTAGATTATTAATAACTGGTAAGTGGTATTTTAGACTTTTTAAATTACATTTAAATTATATTTCAGAATTTTTGGTGTAAGAATCTTGTAATGAAATGAAAATATTACAAAAGTAAATTGAGTTTTGTCTGTTACTAACTGAAAAATACATTTTGTGACATCAAAATAGAGACAAAATATATTTGCATGACGGCCCCGTCATTTCCATTTTTTTTTTTGCAAAATTTAATAACGGGAGAATTGACGAAGGTGGAAATTAAAATAAAAATTGCTATGTGCCCAGTGTGAAGTAACTTATCAATCCAGAGTAAATTCATTTATCCAGACTCTTGTTCCGTCCCATGGAAAATAGGATTGTGTAACGTACAAAACAATTTATATTTTATCTGCACCATCTAATTAATTAAATAGCTCCAGAGTAGGAGAATCACAAATCTTATTAATAACTGAATGCCAAAATAAAAGCTGCTCACTTGTTCAGCCTTATCCGAATAATATTCGCATATCCCCACCTGTGATGGTTAGGTAATAACTACCTGCCAACAAATCAGAATTATGAATTTTGCACGCCTTACACAACTGCAGGGGAAATTATACCTCAGACACTCCATAATAATTGCAGCTAAGCTGTTTAGTGCCATCCACTTATTCTGCATCCAATGTTTAAAACGGCAGCAGTTGTCACTGAATTAGACTACATACCTGGTGAACATGCTCATTAACTATGTATCATATTTAATTATTTTATTTTTGATCAATTTTAAATGTTTCATTTATATAAATTACATTTATACATGTAACATTATACATTTTACATCATATTTTATTAATATTTTTATTATAGTTAGAGATGAGTGAAGTATTCAAAAATTTGATTTGGCTGCTTTGACGACTTTTTGGTGTAGTGACCTCATACATCACCGTACAAGGGATTTTGTGCAAGATCTTCTAGCAAGATGGCGGAGGCCAGCCCATCGCGAGCAAATGGATCAGGTAAGTGTGACTTTTTTTGTTTTTTACACTATTTAAGGTTAAATCGATTCATGACAATGAAGCACAAGGAAATTTGGTTTCACAGCTAATCGAATTTATCCTGAAATTTGGATCGCTCAACACTAATCATAGTCACATCCCACCTCTGAAGCCTGGACCCACCTCTCTATCACAGCCACAGACAGTGGCCTCAGGATGCAATGGTCTTTTCTGGGTAATTATAACTTGAAACCAGATTCAACATACAATGGCTAAGACACTACTGATTTGTGCGTCATGTGATTGACTGGAAGATCCAACCAGTCAACGTGGTCATTTCATTGATAAAACACCTGCATTGGCTGTCTAGTAGATCCTCAGTATGGTGCTGTGTGGTAGTACATGTTTTGTACTAGTCTTTTCCAGTGCCGGGATGAGCTGCCTCTTTGGACATCAAGTGAGGTGGGCAGGGGTGGAATTCAAATTTTTAACAACAGGTTCCCTAGTCAATGGTGGAAATGCGGCATCATGGCACATGTTTACATATACATCACATATATGCAACTCACATACACATAAATACCCCATATACATGGTACACATACATAAATACACCACATATAAACTACACACACATACCACCCAACTTTTAAAAAGCCTAAGGAGCTAAACTATGGAATAGAAGTGCTCATCTCCAGCTGCCAGCCGGATCTGTAATTTTAGCAACCGGATCTGGAGAACCTGAGGGAACTGGCTGAATCCCATGCCTGGAGGCGGGTCCATTTTATTTTTCTGGTGCACTGTGTGTTTTGTACTCGACCCTGAAGTAGCTCCTGTCCGCTACATAGAAAGTAATTTTAAGCTTTCAGAAGACCTTTCTGAGTGTTATGTCTAGACATGCTCTATCTGTAGAAGTTAGCTGCTTAATTTCCTTTAATCTTAATTGTATCTTGTTTTGGGGTAATGTTTTGGTGCTTTGGAACCAAATATCAGTTTTCCATAGAGGTATGGACTCAACTCCATGGTTTAAGCATACACTGGATCCAGTTAATAATATATATTTTGAGGGACTAGTGCACAATATAGGGAGCCACACATGTACATGGCTTTTTGTACTGTAATCTATGGGAGCTATGGTGGCAGCCAAGGAAATGATTTGGGAGAGTGGTAAAGGGCCTCTGTGTCTCCCATGTGCTGGAAGTCCTCATTCAAAGGGTTTTAAGATTTCAGCAAGTAAACTTTTTTCTTTACCACTACAACATGTGGTCTACCATGTCATGTTTGTAGTCTATGATGCCATCTTTAGCAATCTCAGACAACACGCTATATTAGCACCATTTCAGTTTCAGAAGAACCCAAATACCAGGGGCAAGTGACCTTTACCCACTTCCAGGTGTCAGTCCAAGAGGCCCGATTACCAGGCTTCCTAGAATGCATAGACTGGATAATAGGCCTCAATCTCCAGGCTTTTCTGTAGGCCACAGACCATTGGTTATATTGCCCCTGGTTTTTGTGTTCTTTTCACACTTGCAACAGATCTGGGAGGAAGAGCCTGGTCACGACACTTCATGAACATTAAAAGTCCAGTGAAGGAAGACCCAGCAGTAAAGACATCTTGGTACTACTACAGCATACAGCGGATCACACACTGTAGTGTAAATGCCCTGGTAGACAGCATAACTATATTTTATCAGTGGATAAAAATCTGTCCTGTTATGGGATGGACATAGAGCTGCCAGGCCCGTTTTACAGTACATTGTAATCATCAGGTAGTCAGTAGTTTCGCCACAGGATGGAGGCCACATCTATCGGAGAACCAAGAGTCAAATGCTCTTTGCCTTCATATGGCTCTGCTTGAAGCAACCACAGAGCTAGAAAAATCTAATGGAAACAGAAAGGCTCCTGATAATCGGTCCTGCTTTATTGTCAAGTGAAATCAATAATAGGCATTATTTTTGTCCTTGTCACTTCATCTCATAAATGGAAATGTCTAATGTGCTTTCATTTGCTCACCTTGCAGTGGATTATTAATGGGTTCCCTATAGTTAAATGCTTTATTCCATTTCCATTAAGGACCATTAATTCTTAAATCATTATGAAATCTTACTCATTAGTATAATTAGCATCTATTATTATTCTAATTTAACTTTCTTTATTTGTCCCATTGAGATTTAATTTAATATTAGAACATTTCTTTGTTTAGCTCCTCAAAGCATTTATGTTCTAGAACAATCCATCACAGGTCAGACATTGCATACTGCATATACATTGCACATACATGCCCACAAGATATTAAAAATATATATACTTTTTTTTTAATACAGTAGAAAAGGGGTAACATGTTGTTTAAAGCACATCATATATTGTGTGAAATGAAGCGCAAGAACAGCGCTGCTTTCTTCTCATTCACCCATAAGCAATTAGCAAAAGTATGTAACCCAAAATGCTATAAAAGCTACAACCGATCCCTCAGCATCGACAGAAAAAGTAAAACAGTTGTAGGTCTCTGAATGCTTTATTTATCAAGTATGAAAACAAAAAAATCTCTATAAAGTCGTCACTGCTGTAATAATATCAACCAATGCAAATAAAAATAACATGGTGCATGGCGTGAAAAAAACCACAAAAGCAATGCAGTTTATTTCTACTCCCCCAAAAAATTAATTAAGTTCATAAGTTATATAAATCCAAAAATGAGGCCACAATATTAAAACCCAGTCAGCTTTTATGACAGTTATGCCTATTGGAAAAAAAAGACAGTCTTCCAGCTTTACAGCTCCTATCTCCTGTTCTGGGTAGTGGTCACATGACCATGTCCATGCAGTTCTTTCTTATTTCCTGTGATGTCATGTCCATGGGTATGTCAAAGCAGAAACAGGGGCAGTGATAGCGGAGTGTCTATGTAACTAACTGGGAGAGAGGAGTTACAAACTAGCTGGCTGTTGTTAGGGTCATTGCTGGAGCTATAGAAGAGAATGGAGAATCGCTAAACTGTACAATATGGGTTCTACCATCAATCTTGGATTTTAAATCTCTGTGAAAACATCTGAAATACTAGCACAAGCTCCGTGTCAGGGCATCTCACATACTTAATTTCAGGTTTTTTTTACGTTTTAAAACAGCATATAATGATGATGCTGCTGCTGCCTGCCTGCAACATTTTCCCTGTTTTAAAATGTGCGCGAAGAGCTTCCATTTTTCATTTAAAGTTGGTATAGTACCACTATAATCCGAAATAATCTCTAATCCCCAGTTCTTTTGTTTAACATTGTGCTGCCATACAGATTTTTTTTGCTGCCTGTATGTTAACGTTGTGAATGTGTACCTTTGACTTTGGATGTACTAGTCTAAATTTTCTTTCGGTATGTTAAGAGGGTAGCTGCCTCCTTTTAGATTAAACACTCCCGCCAATCTGCCAGGGCTTCTGGGCAGAGTATAAATATAGCTGGTTTCTACACCGAGAGGCAGTTCTGTTAGGTACCCATCTGCAGAAGCCACCTTGACATTGATAGATGGGCCCAACACACGTTTGATCAAAAATGTGCGCAAAGAGTTTACATTTTTCATGTATAGTAGGAATAGTATCACTGTAATCCAGAATAATCACTAATCCCCAGTTCTTTTATTTAACAGTGTACTGCCATACGTATTTTTTTGCTGCTGCATGTTATAGCTTTATGGATATGCACCTGTGACTTTTGATGTGCTAGTCTAAATTTTCTTGCAACATGTACCATATGGCTGTTGCTGCTCCTTGCTGCTAATCCCCTACTACTGCCACTAATAAGGTAAAGCATCTGCCACTACTACCACCACTACTATTACTACTACTAACCATAGACAGCCGACCAACTGGCTTGTACGTTCCAGGCTATGCTGCTTCTGCTGCTGCTACTATTGTGGCCTCATGTCATCACATCCATATGGTACACTTTCTACACCCACACTGCACTGCTGTTGCTCCCAATTGAAAGGGAAAATTATTTTTTTCAATGTCATATCGGCAGGCATTCTGACCCTGTCAAGGCATCATTTTTGGATGCTTGGTCCCCAAAGCCACTTTTTTTTTTTTACTTATCCCATAACACCGTGTGTTTAAATATCATCTGCCCCTGATAAGGGACAATTGTTGGAAGCTTTGGAATATAAAAAAAAGCATAAGACATGTGCAGATGTGGTGTGTTTCTAAACATACTGTATGTTAACGCTGTCAAATGTGTGTTTACCCCCAGCTTTGTATGTCAGAGTAATTCAGACATCATTTAGCATTGCTATCATTGTGTTCCAGAGCTTAGGGAGGGGAGAGGGAAAAAGAAAAAAATCATAAAAAAATAAATAAAAAGAGATAGCAAGTTTTCCTAAAAAGTTCTAGGAGACCAGGAGGTGTTATATACCAACTTTCAGTGCAATTGGAGCAACTTTGGTTCGGTCCAAATCGAACTTTTTCAAAAATTTGTCAATCCTAAACTGAACCGAATCTCAAGTCGCTCATCTCTAGTCACGAGAGTCCAAATTGTAAAAGCGTGGTGAAGATGTACATGAACAACAACATATCTGTTAAAACCATAGCAATCCTGGAAAACCCCCTTAAAGGGATCCTTCTACGTAGTATAATCTGCAGGCAGCAAGTTACAGAGCAGGATAAGCTGAGCAGATTCAGTAAAACCTTTGCTCATTCTAGTCTCCATAGTCCAGTGAGAGGTCCTGCTCCGTGATTGACAGATATATCAGTATGCAGAGTTATATAGAGAAGACTGTCATTGAGTAGAACTTCCCACTGGACTCCTAAGTCTGAAATGAGCATATATCCAAGAGAATTAATAGCAATTTATGCTAAATGCTTTCCAAGAAAACTATATCAGTCTTCTCAACTCTTCCTGCTCTACAGTATGATGGACAAAGATAGGATTACATCATTTATTTGACCTATTCCCTTTCTAGTGTTTAAGGCTACTTTCACACTGGCGGCAGGCCTGATCCGGCAGGTGAAGGGTGCTGCCGGATCAGGCCTGCCGCAGTGACATGTGTGGAGCCGGAACCGCGCTCCGGCCCCACACATGTCACACAGTACATACATATACATACACATAAACATACACACACATATAGACATACAAACACACATACATACTTACATGCTCCCCGGCAGGTCTTCGGAGCGTCAGGACGGCTCACACAGGTCACGATTCCCCACAGCGCCCTCTGCTGGGCGCCTGGTGGAATCGTCATCTGACGATTCCACCAGGCGCCCAGCAGAGGGCGCTGTGGGGAATCGTGACCTGTGTGAGCCGTCCTGACGCTCCGAAGACCTGCCGGGGAGCATGTAAGTATGTATGTGTGTTTGTATGTCTTTATGTGTGTGTATGTTTATGTCTGTATGTGTCTATGTGTACCCGGATCCGTAATGGACTCCATTGAAAGTCAATGGAGGACGGATCCGGTTACCATTGTGGTCACACCAGACGGATCCACCCCCATTGACTTGCATTGGGGGTCATTCCGGATCCGTCTTGGTGCGGATGCCTGGACCGGAGAGCAAACCGCAGCATGCTGCGGTTTGTTCTCCGGTCTGAAGACGGAACAGAATGCTTTCAGGAGCATTCCGTTGTCTTCAGTTCAGTTTTGTCCCCATTGACAATGAATGGGGACAAAACTGAAGCGTTTTATTCCGGTATTGAGCCCCTATGACGGAACTCAATACCGGAATTTTAAAACGCTAGTGTGAAAGTAGCCTAAGAGGAAGATGGAGTGTCATATCAATGACAGATTGAATAGCTCCCTCTTCAAAAGTCAAGAGGTATGGTGTTTATTCTGCAGCCACAATGACCCCATAAAATGTCAGCTGTATTGTCCACAAATTAGCCGGCTGCATTGTCCTCTGTGTAGTTCTTCAGGTGCTTTTAACGCCTAGCAATGTCATTAGTTCCAATAATTTTCTTAAATCCAGCAAGATTCACCATATCGGAGGCAAGCAGAAATAATTGGGTCATAGGACAAATCAAAATTGCCCCCTCAATTGACTCTCATCACCTTTTTAGCTTTGCTTTCTATTGCCTTTTGGAGAGAAGGGCATTATTACTTGTTTGCTTGGATTGTGTTGGCACAATGCTCTGAACTCACTCAACCTCCTCCACATACTCAACAGTAGCAGATTGGGTTGTCTCCATAGTATGCACACCTCTGCCCTAGCCATCTGTGTTTTTTATTAATTTACAAGGATGCTTTATATCTTCAACTTCATAGCAAAAATATGTATTGAATCCTAAAGAAAATATTTGAAAATGATGCATAAAATACCAAACTATTTGAGTTCAATGCTGACCTTAAAAAAGAAAAAGTTCAACATGATAAAAACTTGCATAATGGTTTTGTATGAATAAAGTTCTGTTTGTGGATCAAGGCCGAGTCAAGTCTGTTATTCAAACTGAATGTTTTATTACAAGTGCTATGATGTTTGGGAAAGCATAAAAGGCATACTTTATCATTGGTTTACTCTGGGAAATATTAAAACCATAGCATATTCATCTAATTTTAAAATATCACTGCATGATAAATGTCTTACACAGTTAGGAACTTTATTTGATGTCAATAATCAGTGTTTTGAGAATGTGGAATTCATGCCAGATACTGACAATGGACATCATACTCCATACCTTATTTTAGAAGCTATAGTGGGATCCAAAAGTTTGGGCACCCCTGGTCACAATTACTGTTACTGTGAAAAGTTAAGCAAGTTGAAGAGAAAATGATCTTCGAAAGACATAAAGTTATAGATGACACATTCCCTTTTAAGCACAAACATTTTTTTTCATTTTCTTCTTTTAGATTTTCAAAATAACAAAAAGGGAAAAGAGTCTGAAGCAGTTTGGGCACTCTGCATGGTTAGTACCTAGTAGCACCCACTTTGGCAAGTATCATAGCTTGTAAATGTTTTTTTGTTAGCCAGCCAAGAGTGTTTCAATTTTTGTGTGAGGGATTTTCATCTATTCTTCCTTGCAGGTTATATGAGATTCCTGGGCTGTCTTACATGCACTGCTCTTTTGACTGTGAAGGCCATGGTAAGACCTTCAACTTGCACCTTTTGAGGTAGCCTTATTGTGGATTTTGAGGTGTGTTTAGGATCATTATCCATATGTAGTGGCCATCCTCTTTTCAACTTCAGCTTTTTTATAGTTTGTGTTATGCTTGCTTCCAGAATTTTTTAGAATTTCATTGAATCTAGTCTTCCTTCTATCGGTGAAATTTTCCCCATGCCACTGGCTGAAACACAACCCCAAAGCAAAATTGATCCACTTCGATGCTTACTGGTTGGAGAGGTGTTTTTTTTCATGAAATTCTGTGCCCTTTTATCTCCAAATGTACTTGGCTCATTGTGGCCAAAAAGATTTCTTCTGATGACTCTTCCATGAAGGCCATATTTGTGCAGGTTTCGCTGAACAATAGAACAAAGTACCAGAATTCCAGATTCTGCTAAATCATCCTGAAGGTCTTTTGCAGTCAAGCGGGGGTTCTAGAAATCCTTTAAGCATCTGTCTATGAAATTTTTCTTCGTCGTCCATTCTCTTGACCTCCACTGTACTTGATAACTGCCATTTCTTAATTACATTTCAAACTGAGGAAATGGCAACCTGAAAGGTGCAATCTGAAGGTTTCAGCAGTACTCTGACCTGAACATCATTAAAAAATCTGTGGTGACCTATCTTAGATCATAGCGCACTGCATTGCTGCTACGATCTAGACGGTGAGCACGTTAACAGTGAGGAAGACGCGACACTCACACGTGTGCCACAGACTCTTCACAGCTGATTGGCGGGGGTGCCAGGTGTTGGATATGTGGTGATCTGATATCGTTGTCCTATCTGGGTCATCTATATTTAAGCACCGCACAACTGTCTTTCAGGACCTGACAGTTCACCCAGACAGCTTCCATTTGTAAGTGTACTGTAAACACATGTGATCAGTGATCGGCTGAGGCTAGAAAAGTATCCGAAAATCTCAAACTTAGAAATGTTAAGGTTCCAGTCACACTGGGTTCAGTAGGATCCATTGGGTTTCTTGGTATAAATTGAAAAACTGATCCATCATTCTTTTCATGACTTGTATATCTGTACCTATGAAACTGGCTGACCTGTTGCATGTGCACTTGGCAGCCGAAGGCATCTGTGTTGGTCCCAAGTTCGTATATGCCGGCATTGCTTAAAATGATGTTTTAATGTATGCAAATGAGCTTCTAGGAGCAACAGGGGTGTTGCTATTACACCTAGAGGCTCTACTCTCTCTGCAACTGCTGCACCACTTTGACAGGGCCAGGTGTGATCACATTTGCACTGCCTGGCTCTGTCAGAGAGCAGAGCCTCTAGGTGTAACAGCAACACCCCCATTGCTTCTAGAGGCTCATTTGCATATATCAAAACATAATTTTTCTCAGCAATGTGGGCACATATGAACATGGGACCAACACAGAGACGACTTCATCTGTCAAGGGCACATGCAACAGGTCAGCCAGTTTAAAAACAACAATGTCATGTTATCAACTCAGGAAATCAGCGCACATCCGGAGATTACAAGATACATTGAGACAACGTCTCTTGTTTCGCTTGCAGTGGCTGTTACCTCTTTAATGAAATCCATCCACATTACTGAGCTCGGAGCTACTTGGTATGCTTCCTAACAGGTTGCAGGCCGTCAAGCTACTTCATATTCTGCTGTGCTTAACGTTTCATTTACATGGTACCGTGCTAAAGAGAAGTGAAAATGATTAACAACATATTGTGCCACAATAAATATTTTATTGAAGGTATTATCTATGTAATTTGCAAGTTTGATTCTCTACAGGAATTAGCTTAGAGCCTTGAAGCTAGAATTCGTTCTCATTTGGTGAGCGCATATATTTTTAATAATATGCCGCGCACTTTGCCATGCAACAAATCAATGGCTTTTTGCAGAAACTATGTTTAGAATTCCCTCTCGCTTAATGATTGTAAATCAGTGGATGCATTTTTAACAGGCGGCAATTCTGGACTATTGTCTACGCCGTTAAAATGTTGGACTATATGTCCTCTTTTAGAAATGATTGCCCTTCACACAACAGGGTATAGTAATAAGAATGTGGATTTTATTTACATTTTTCTCCATTACAGCTAATGATGTCACTTATCTGAATTTGTATTTACCGTATTCTCTAGGTTTTTTTTTTCTCGCGCAGCAAGGTAATGAAGAAATATAATAGCAATTTTTCTCCTCCCCGGTGCTCCAATTCAAATGTTCAGTAAACTAACAGTGAATTAAAAGTGATAAATTATAAACTCCCTTAAGACCATCAAGTGATTTACAGCATAAATATTTTGCCAGCCTCCTGTCTTAAAAAAAAAATCATTGCTTGTATATATTTCCTCCCAGATTTCCTTTTTGGCTATGGCCAAGATCATTGTTTAGTGCAGAATTATTCACAGGATCGCCTGGAAAATTAAGTTATGATAATATATGAAAGAAGCGCAATGGTTTTATTCAGAATTATATAACATGGCAAAGATATTCGAAGTTCCTATGCTGTTTATAAGCAGGAAATACTGTGTAGTCAGGAATTGTATCACATCTTAATGTGTAAATTGTATAAAATAACACATTTCTTTCCAAATTTAAGCATTTGTGTTATTGTTGTAGCGTACCAACTAGAGATGAGCGAAGTTTTTAAAAATTCAATTCGCCAGCTTTGCCAAAGTTCGACAAAAAATGTGATTTGTTACAAATTAATTTGTCAGGAATCTTTATAAATCAGGTATACCCAGGCTAATCTGCCTAAAAGTAATGGTGGCCTGTAATACTGATGCAACGTAACTCTACATATATGCTAACAGAACAGATTAACTATGAATATTGGTGCACTGCACCCTTATGTACACAATGATAAATTAGACCTGCACAGTAACTCTACAGCTAACAGAATGGATTAGCTATGAATATTGGTGCACTGTCACATAATTTTCCCCACTATAATTAACAACATTGCCCCACAGGAGATTGCAAATTCATTTCAAACATACCTGTGTGTACTTTGTGTCTTTGTTCAAGGTCCAAGATACGCACTTTTATTCTGCTGAAAAACGGCTCCCAACTACCCTGCTGTCAGGTCTTTGCATTGGTACAGCAAAGCCTGTCCAGATGGGCACTTGGGAGCCATTTTTCAGCAGAATAAAGGGCTTATCCAGGACATGGAATAAAGACAGAAAGTACACAGGTATGTTTCAAATGTGGTTGCAATCTTCTATGGGGCAATTGTGGTAGTTTTATTTGTGGAAGTGATGTGACAGACAATTGGGACATATATCGCTAGGATATGCCCCAATTGTCTTATAGGTGCGGGTCCCACCACTGGGACCTGCACCTGTATCGAGAACGGAGCCCCAAAAGTGAAGGAGGGTGCACTGCACATGCGCAGCCGCCCTCCATTCATTTCTATGGGGTCGCCAAAAATAGCTTGGCTATTTCCATTGGCTACATAGAAATGAATGGGAGTGGTGGTCCTCCAGGCGCAGCGCTCTCTGCTCCGTTCTCGATATAGGTTTGGGTCTCAGCAGTGGGACCCGCACCTATCAGACAACGGGGGCATATCCTAGCAATATGACCCCTTTGTCTAAGATGGGGATACCCCTTTAATGTTGCACTATGAAAAAAAAATTGCAAGTAAGGCTATTGACACCTTTGGAGCCAATTATTTGTACTGATTTTGAATGTATTTTTTGCTGAAAAGGGGTGTTTTAGTAATGGGTTTTTACTACCAATTTTTAGCATTTGTCTTCTGTAAGTTCTATCTTTCAAAATACAGTATGAATAAGCTGTAAAATAGTGTTCACAGTGAAATCCATCAGAAAGCTTGTCTGATGGTCTCCAGCCCCTCTCACTCCTCTGCTGAATGGTCTTCTAAGCAAATTTATGACAACTTCAAATGTCATAAATCAGCTTAGAAGATCATTCCATAGAGGATCAAAATCAGCTTAGGCTACTTTCACACTTGCGTTTTATAATTCCGGTATTGAGTTCCGTCATAGGGGCTCAATACCGGAATAAAACGCTTCAGTTTTGTCCCCATTCATTGTCAATGGGGACAAAACTGAACTGAAGACAACGGAATGCTCCTAAAAGCATTCCGTTCCGTCTTCAGACCGGAGAGCAAACCGCAGCATGCTGCGGTTTGCTCTCCGGTCCAGGCATCCGCAGCAAGACGGATCCGTCATGACCCCCAATGAAAGTAAATGGGGACGGATCCGTTTGGTGTGACACAATGGTGAACGGATCCATCCTCCATTGACTTTCAATGGAGTTCATAACAGATCCGTCACCTACACACATACAGACATACACATAAACATACACAGACATATACACATACAAATACACATACATACTTACATGCTCCGGCAGGTCTCCACAGCTCAGGAGGAGCAGGATGGCGCACACATAGGACGATTCCACATGGCGCCCAGCAGAGGGCGCTGTGGGGAATCGTCCTATGTGCTCGCCGTCCTGCTCCTCCTGCGCTGTGGAGACCTGCCGGGAGCATGTAAGTATGTATGTGTATTTGTATGTGTATGTGTATGTGTCTGTGTGTATGTACTGTGTGACATGTGTGGGGCCGGAGCGTGGTTCCGGCCCCACACATGTCCCTGCGCCAGCACGGATCCGGCGGCACCCTTCACCTGCCGGATCCGTGCTGCCACTAATGTGAAAGAGGCCTGAAAGGATCATTCAGGAGAGTGTCCTAAATTAGCTTACAAGATCATTCAGGAGAGTATCATAAATCCGCTTAGAAGTCCATTCATGAGAGTATCATAAATCATCTGTGAAAACCATTTAGAGGATCATAAATCAGCTTAGAAGACCATTTAGTAGAGGATCATAAATCAGCTTAGAAGATAATTCAGCAGAGAATCATAAATTAACTTAGAAGATAATTCAGTAGAGGATCAAAAATCACCTTAGAAGATCATTCAGGAGAATATCATAAATCAGTGTAAAAGATCTGCCAGTAGAGGATTATGAATCAGCATTGATCATTCAGTAGAGGATCATAAATCAGTTTAGAAGATCATTCAGGAGAGTGTCATAAAGCATCTTAGAAGATCATTCAGGAGAGTATCATAAATCAGCTTCAAAGGTCATTCAGGAGAGGATAAATCAGTTTAGATCACTTAGGAGTTTAATACATCACCTTAAAAGATTTGGTCAGTAGAGGATCATAAATCTGCATTGATCAATCAATAGAGGATCATAAGTCACCTTAGATGATCACTTATTAGAGAATCATAAATCAACCTAGAAGATCATTCTTTAGCGGATCATAAATAAGCTTAGAAGATCATTCAGTAGAGGAGTAAATGAGGGGCTGGGGACCTAATCATCAGACAAGCTTTGTAATTGATAAAATTGCAAACTGAATTTTGCATCATATAGCTACAATGAAACAGAAGACGCAGAAGCTAAACAAAGCTACATTTTTGATTTAAAAAAAACCCATTTATTGGAAAAATAGCTTTTTTAGCCTAAAACCATTTACATCAATAAAAACGACTCCAATAGGTGTCAATAGCTTTCATATCTGGTTGGTTATTTATGTTTTAATGTGACATGCAAATGTGTCCTTCCTTACTTTTCCTGTTGGCTCAGGGTACCTCGGGCATAGTGTAAGATTTGAACAGAAACTTTTTGTGTTATTCTAGTGGCCATTGTAAGGCAAACTATTTTTTTTCAAAGATGATCATTTCGTGCCACTTTTCTCGAGATATCTTGAGCCAAGGGGAAAGGTAAGAAATGACACATATGTACCTCCCTCGGATACAAGACACAGTGATCTGTGAATCATCTCATTCTTTTCTACTAGTTAGACTAAAAGTTATCTTATGTTTTTCCCAGTGTTGTCCTCTCAAGCAAGGTGGCTATAAATTTTCTTAATGTAGACTATAAAACATTCTCTTCACTTACAACGCACTGTATAAACAATCTTTGACAATATCATAGTTTCTTTTGCTAACATGTTTCCCTTAAGACACAATGAAGTTCTTTTGTATAATCTTAACTTGCTCATAAAGCCATAAGTATATTTCATCCCACATCACATTTGTGGCTGTTGGTGCCTCGTCGCACTTCTGAATGATTTCAGAACTTGTATGCTTAATGAAAATAAATTTCAGATGAGATGCTTCGCTTTCAATTCCAATAATACTTTTTGTTTTGCAGGTCTCTTGGTAGTCGTTATGATTATGTACTATCTTGCAAAACAATAACACTGGCAAGATATAATTTTATATTTCCTGAGATTCTGAACAGGCACACGTCACCTGGGTTAGACCACACGCTTGCTGGATTTTTCTTCAGTAAACAATCCTTAAAGCAATCTCCGTTTAACATCAATGTTTTTATGGCCAAACTAAAAATTCAGAATTCAATCTGAGTTTTCAAAAACATTTTAAATTCTATTGAGAGTGAGAGATATTTACAATTCAGATGCAATAGAATTTGTTTGAAAATTTGAATCGAATTCTGAATTCTTAGAATTGAGAGAGACTTTACCAGGCAATCAAAGTAATTTCAAATAATTTAGAATAGAATCCCCCAACCCCGTCACAGCCTGTACGTGGGGGATCAGGTGGAATACACCCCATGGCATCCCTGAAAGGCCCCTTTGCTACCGGGGTTACTTTATTATCTAAGCCCCTGGTCCATACATCACAACCAGAAGTTTGGCCGGAGGAACCACCAGGGGAAGGACGCGTGCGCTGCCTACAGGAGTCACCAGATTGCACCCTCCATTACAGGGAGAAGCCTCAGCCGGAGCCTCTGATCCCTGGGCTCCCACCACCACCACCACCACCACCATCACAGTCCTTTCAGCTTGGTCAGCTGACGACATCATCGTTTACTTTCCAGTCCACAGTGATCCACCAGTACCAACTACCCTGGAAAATGAAGTCAGCAGCAGCCAGGGGAGCTGGCGCTTCTACCCTGGGTGCAACCTTGCCTGAACCGCTGCAGCCAGAAGTCCCAGCAGGAGTATCCAGAAAAGTGAACGCCCGATCAAGTCCGACTTCTGGCCGAAGAGGGCACCACCACGGCAGTCAGCTTTTCCTACAAGAGGCAGGAGCGTCCTCTGACGTCATTCAGTAGCAGTTCCAGCAGGAGGACTTCAGGTCCCTCATCTGAGGAACTCTTCTACTGGCTGAATGATTTAAAGAACACCTCTGGAGGACCTATGGGAGCCACAATATGTACTGCACCTGATGGGAGAGTTAGTTGGCACTTGTTTTGTTTGCTTAGTTTGTATTGCCCCCTGTTTGACTCTCACCCAGATGGACATGGCTTGTCAGGACTCCCCACCATTGTGCAGAAAATTCCCAGTTGCGCCTAAGCACGTCTATTTTCGTTTTTTCCCCCTTCTCAGGTTATTTGGGAGCCCTCTTTGCAAAGAGAGTTCTCTGTTTGCTGCTATTTTATATTATCCATGTGGATTGCACGTTACCTGTTTGGATTACAAAATTACCTCACGTGGATTACAATTAAATTTTGGACTGTGTTCCAGTGTTTTATGCCAAGCAGCCATGAGGAGAGACTCAAACATATATCTGAGCCTATTATGCTTGCAAATGTGAAATTGATTGCACTATAATGTTTGCATAATTATGTCTTTGCTGCATTTTAGCAATAATGTTTTTATAGGTTCAGCAACGTTCAAGCACTTTAGTCCATTGTGTGTATTCTTTTTCAGGTACTGCAATGTGTCCTATTATGCACTTATTGTATGGTGTTTTTTAGTAAATTATGCACTTAGCGAATAGCTAGCACCTTACTTTTCTAGCTTATATGGACTGCCTCTAAAGACTGTACGCTGCGGCCTAGCCTTGTGTGTATGACGCAATCGCGAGTCAATAGTACGCTAAGGATTTGTATGCACTTTGTACGCTAATGCTTACATATTGCGTACTTTTAACAACACTGACTGTATGTTCGTAATTTGTGCAGGAATGTTCGCAAAACAACGATTATTTTTTTACGCAAATTCGAATAAATTCATATTAAGAACTAATCTTGTCAGAAATGCATTGATTATTCGCTGAAGCGAATTGTGGATGATTTGCTCATCTCTAGCTGTGGCTTCTGCCATTACAGATTGTATTCAGTCACTTTTTAGTTGTATGACTGTAATGTCACCCACTTTTCTGACATCCTGAATGAGTAATCAACCCAATTATACAAGACAAGGGGGATTATCTATGGACTATCAATGCATACCTACTCTATGTAGACTTTCTGTTCAATAACTAATATGGTAACCATATTAAGATTGTAAATCCTCTTGTTCTCACCCACCATTGTCAAAAATAGATATCATCTCACAGTTTAATATTTTCAATATACATCATTTTGAGATAAATACTTAGGTTTGTCCTATTTTCACTCACTTTGACTTTGCTTTGCTGATTCTATAAATTTTTTGCTTGTCATTGCCCCTATCTGTCTAGGCCATGATTTTCTAGGCCTATCAGGAGTACAATAGAGCTGTCATTCTGTTATTCCGATCCTCAACCCACAATGGTACCATGCTACAATGTGACATTTTTATTTGACACTTCAGAAAAAGTTTCCGTAGAAATTTGAGGAACATTTCCTAAAACCTTGTCTGTAATAGAAAAGCTTTGAGTTGACTAAAAGAACATGTATACATTTTTCGATGTTGTTGCAAGCAGTAGAAGTGTGGCTTTTTGCTGCACCACTACTGCTACATCAGCTCACACCCGCACTGTTTATGGGCTTGAGGAGTAGGCTTTATTTCCCTCTGGCTTTCCCCTTTCTGCATGTTTGAAGTTTTTGATTATACTTTTATATTACAGACAAATTGCCCCAAGGCTACTAGCACATGTTACTGATTATGCATGTTTTTTTGTTGTGGAAATGCACAGAAATCTGTGTGCGGATTTTACGTTAGTGGCTCAAATAGCTTAACTCTGCACCCTTTGGTCCAGAATTCTGATAAGACCAGAAGAAGAAACCAAGAATAAACCAAGGGAAACCTCGGTTGAGTTGCTTGAACTTTATTTTGATCACTCTTACTTAATAATTTTTGTATATTTATTCTATGATCATCCAGTAATTCAGAATATTTCCTAACCAGTCAACTACCAGGTCCTCCACGTGAACAAGACATGCACATTATGATGCTCAGTTATGATCTTATTGCACGGCGTGGTATGAGCCCCAGACATATGTTGAGAGGTCATATTAAAGCCATGTTTCCCAGGAGTCATAAATATCTCATATTTCCCATAATCTGGATGCTGTGCAGCTGCTCCATTCCTGGGCACAAGTTACTACGCTTATAATTAGTATAATTTTTTTTCTTGTAGCGTATATTGTGTCAACATATTGCCCAGCATTGTACACAGATTGGACTCACTCACCTCATTTGTATTCCCCAATGGGCTGATAATCCAATTTCTTACTTTTATATTATGGTCAATTTAAAAAAAAAATACAATTAACCTATCAGTGTGAAGCCACAGTACCTAGCGGAAACTTGTGCAAGCATAAAGTACATAAAAATTCCATGTTCATGTTGTCCTTATCAGATTTGAAGCCAGGACCATAAAACTTCTTGACAACAGTGCTAAAATCCATCACACGGTCACTTTATCCAATTGCAGTCACAAACATCACATGGCTATGATTGATGGCACGAGTTTGAGGACATGGCAACATGATGGGATGTTTTATGGATGAAACATCAGAGATACTAAGGGAGCAAGGAGTGAAGTGGATTTCCCAACAGTTTGTATCATAGACAGTTAATCCCCTTAAATTTTATACTTGATAGTATTATCTCTCTTCACAATAAGCAGTACTAGAGAAACAATGCAGGACCATTCCACCAAAAAAAACGAATTAATAGGGTTGTTCTACAAAGAGATATTTTTCAATGTCAATTTAGCAGGACATAAAAGATTGCTTGTTGAAGGTTCCCTACCAATCACACCTACCTCGGCCATTTCTGTAATTCTCGTTCATTTCGATGGAGAAGGAGACGGCCACTTCTCTGGCAAGACCAAGGCCTGGTTAGGATCATCAATGGTGAGGGTTTCAGCTGTCAAACAATCAACAATCACCTTTTTAAGGATTGCCTAATTGTCAGGCCAGGAGATTGAAAAATGTCCTCATGGGACATATATTAGAAGCCTCTTTGGTAAAGTTCAAATAATGATAGGCACATTCAGAAACAATGCCTAAAACCTTGATAGAGCACTGGGATTGTAAGACTTCAATCTCTACATAATTATTCTATCTAGCATAGTAAGTTGTAAACTTCTTCAAGTTGGGGTTACTATTTGTTGCACATTTGTTGGAATTCAAGCTCTGAAAAAAGGCCTCCAATAGTGAAGAAATGCAGAGCTCAACTTACTAGTAGTATTATACTCACAAAATTATTTTCAAAAAGAGCATATCAATAAAACAAATACAGGATATCATCAGTAGTCTAAATGAATTCTCACACAACTTAAGTTTTGCCTGACTTCATCCTCCAGGGCATTACCTCCATGTTATATCACACATTGTTTACTCCAAACATACAATTCAGACTAAAATGTGATAAAATACACTCACAACTACAGTGGCCCCATTATATTGTGCATCCACAAACATTAATATAAAATATGAATATAATTAGTGTGGTATATGCTGCAGAGATAACGCCCTAGAAGAAGCTATCACCTGAATCTCAGGTTGGGCAAGCGTTCACACGAACTCCTGATGTTGGGTGTTTTTTCCAATAGTAACCTGTATTGAAAGATTTTTGCAACTTGCCCTGCTGGATATAAACAGTCTCGCTATCCATGCATTTTGGTTTTAAAAGGTTTTGTGCACATTTGACAAAACTCCTCATCCCGGGCAGACCTGCAAAGGGAATCACACTCAACAGCTTCGTAATGCTGGCTCCCAACTCCTGCGCTCTCCGACCTCTGCTGCTTCGCTGGGGTCTCTGTAAACTTCCAATTTGAAACTGCTGCAGCCAACTGCTGCCTGCAGCGGTGACCTGTTCCCCTTTTATTTAGGGACCCAAGCAGTGCAGTGGAGGCTGGAGTGGGAAGGACTTTGGAGCCAGCATCAGAAAGAAGGTAAATATGCTTCTCTTTTCCAGTCTGCCCAGGAGGGGAGGTTAGGCAGAACATTCCCCCCAAATGTGCACAAGCCCTTTAAGTTAAAGGGGTAGTCTGGGTTCAGAGCTGAACCCGGACATACCCTTAATTTCACCCAGGCAGCTTGCCTGATGTTAGCATCGGAGCATCCTGTGCTCTTATGCCCTCCTTTGCCGAACCGGGCTCTGCCAGGTGGAGGCTTCCACCCAGCAGTAAGCCCGGTTACGTCACCGGCGCTGATGGGCAGGCTTCAGCGCTGCCCTAGCCAGTAAAACGGCTAGGGCATCGCTAAAGCCGGCCCATTACAGCCGGTGACGTCACCGAACACACTGCCGGGCGGAAGCTTCCACCCGGCAGTGTGTATTTGTCAACAACAGTGCCCTTGCGCAGGGCAAGGGAGAGCATCGGAGCATGAGATTCAGCTCTAAACCCGGACAACCCCTTTAAGTTTATGATTCAGTTATCATTATTTTCGTTTTTTGACTGACTGTAAGCTTAACTAGTTTTAAAGAGAGTCCGTCACCTCCACAATCAGTTTAAAAGTAAGAATACCATTATTTTGGGTAGATGCCCTGAAACATTTTATTGTAAAAATCTGGTCCTCTAATCCTGAAAAATGCTACTTTTTATTTTTATGCAAAGACAGTTAATAGATTACAGCTCCATTTGGTACACCGTTGCTCCACCATAATGTTGCACAATGCCTCCCCACATCTTGTTTAATTGACAGTCCCTGAGATTTCAGAGCCAGTAGTGATATATCTGGGGAAGTCGGGTGCACCAAACATACCAGCTCCACCCATGATGCACTGAAAACCTTATCTGCATAAAAATAAAAGCAAGCTTCCTCTGGGTTAGAGGACTGGATTTTACAAGTAAGGTATGGTTGTGTTTCAGGGAACCTATCCTACATGGCGGCATGCTTACTTTTAAACAAATTGTGGAGGTGACAGACTCCCTTTAAATTGTTATGCTGCACCAGAGGCTAGGTAGTTTTTCTTGGAGAATTGTTGGATCTTTAGAAGCCATTTTAGATTTTCATGAATTGCTTAAAGGGTCTGTGTCATTTCAGCAAATGGCCTTTATCATGTAGAGAAAGCTAATACAAACCAATTACTAATGTATTGTGATTGGCCATACTGCTTCCTTTGCGGGCTGAATTAACTTTTGCATCACTTTATGCACTGCTCGTTTCCATGGTTATGACTAGAGATGAGCGAATCTTCAAAGATTCGCTTTGGCGAATATTCGCCGAATTTTGAAAAGGATTTGCTTCGGATACAAATTTATTTGGTCCAAGTTGCGTTAAAAAATATTTATTATTCTGGTCGTGTTTGCGAACATTCCATCACAAATAATGAACATACAGTCTAAGCGTTGTTAAGAGTACGCTACTTAACTGAATACATACGCACGCATACGCAATACGTATGCATGAGTGTACAAAGTGTGTACAATTACGCCATATGCACGCACAATGCTAGGCCGTGGCTTACAGTCCTCAGAGGCAGAGTTTGAACATGCCATCCCGTTCATCCACATTTAGTTCTTTAATTATCAGATGCATATGTAGCGTAAGCGTACAAAGATTTAGGAACATTTAAGAAAATTCATAAAAGCAAATCTGAAAAGATTCAGATTCGCTTCAGCGTAGGAAATAACGAAGGTCTGTAATTAATATACAAAGCGACAAAGAGATTTGCTCATCTCTAGTTATGACCACCCTGTGTGAACCTAGAGCGATACATTTGGTACATCATCAATCTGATCAACTACACCTGGGGTGTAAGCTATTGGCCGTAGAGGCAGCAGTCACACCTGGGTCTTGCTACCTAATGGGACCTTCCCATATGAGAAGACACCAGTATTGGAAACAGCAGAAAGTAGGTAGGGGAACCGGAAAAAAAGCCTTAGGCCCCATTCACACGACCGTATGTACATTTCCACATCTTATCCGCATTTTTGCGGATAAGATGCGGAACCATACGGATCCATTCATTTTTCCATAGGAGAAAAAAAATGCGGAATGCACACCGTCTGCATTCCGCATCCCGTATCTCACGGAAGTTCCCCTGCTAAAAAAATAAAACATGTCCTATACTTGGCCGCAAAATCACGTCCGTAGCCGTTTTTATACGGATCACGGAATACATACGGTCGTGTGAATGGGGCTTTAATGATCTTGCACCGGGTCTAAGGAGCATTGAGTTCAGTTTTTGTATTGTATTATGCAATGAATCCTTTTGTAACACATTGCTGATTTTCACGGTTTTCCAAATTGCAGTCTTGTATTCATTACCTGCCCTCACTGCCAATTAAACCAGTGGAAACAGACCTGTGATTGGTTGATGTGAGTTGCAGGATTGGTATCATTAGCCATATCTTACTAACTCAATAAACATTGAGAAGTCAGGTTTGTCTGCTGTGTTTTGCTATATGTCCACGTTTGATCTTTGCTGTAGTACGGGAAACAGTACAGCAGATGGGGCTTTATGACGATTTTATAAGAAGCATTTTGTAGTGGATGTAGCATTATAACAAAAATCAAACATGTAATTATGCAAATATGTGTGCCTTTATAATAATCAAGTTTCATTGTAAATGGCTGATGCACATCAATTTGATCCTGTAGTGCTGCTTTAAGTGCAATTTAAGTGGCTTTTCAGTGCACCCAGAGGCAACACAAATGCATCTCTCGAATATTAATAAAATCCTCAATCTCTGAGACACCAACTGGAACACCATTGTTTAGCTGATTGAAATTAAATGCTAATCCCTTTCTTTTTTAGAGGCGGAAAAAAAAGAAAATTTCTCTTTGTTATTTAAAGAATTGATATAGGTAGTAACCCGAATACAATTTTTTTTATTCTAAATTGTTTTTAAGTGCAGTTAAGACAATACGTAATCAAAATATATTCACTGTATAAAAGCACATAAGAAATGAAACTATTAATCTGGAGCAATCGGTTACTATGGCATTTTTTGCAAACAAAAAAAATTGTAGGGAGCAGCAGGTAAAGAGAGGATCAGTGGTGACTGCGCTTCGGTGAAATTGTGAGATTAATCAGAAATGAAGCTAGAGCACACAGATTGTGCTGATCATAACAAGCCAGGTTTCAGAGGGGCCAATAGACAGGAAAACAACCAGGATATGAACCATACCTCTGGACCTTCTCAGCATGACGGTGCATTCACACAACCATATTTCTGGGTCTATATCTGTTCTGCAATTTTGTGGAACGGGTGCGAACCCCATTCATTTCAATGTTAATAGTTCCGTTACGCGCACAAGAATAGGCAGTTCTATATAAGGCTGGTCCTGTGCCTTCCGCATAATGCAGAATGCACATGGCGGGTATCCGTGTTTTGCAGATTCGTAATTTGCGTGTGTGTGAATGTACAATCAGGAGCAGGGCCCAGAAGTAGAATAATAGTGATAAGTTAGGAGTCTGGTTGTGGCTCTGAATTAATTTATGGGTCTGGATCTGAATCAGTTAGCTCTTGGGTCTGAATTAACTTTAGGGTCTGAATTAAAGTAGCACTCCCACAAAATTATTTTGAAGCATGATGTGATCTGGAACGAAGGTAATCTTCTTACTGCTGACTGTATTTGTGAGTTATAACCTCCCAACTGATCCTCAGCTGTGTCATGTGACCAACATTCTGCCTCTCCAACTGACACAGGACAGGAAATCAGTTACTTCTCTATTCATTCCTATGGGACTGACATTGAGGCTCCCATAGAAATACATAGAGAATCTGGCTTCCTGTCCTCAAATACGAGGCTGTGTTATTTGTAAAGTCTGAGTGCTGGTCACATGGCACAGGTGAGGATCAGAAGGAAGGGGATAAGTCACAAATACAGTCACTGGTAAGAAAATTACCTTCACTACAGTTTACACCTGGTAACTTTCTAACAGGTCAGAGAATAAAAATGTTTGTGGGAGTGCTTCTTTAATGTCACATTTTCTAATTAATTTCTTAACATATTTTTATAGCTGTCGGCACATTCTTTCTCTGATAATTAAAGGAAATTCAAACCCACTGCATCGATATTGATTAAAATAATGAAAATCCTCCCATCTCTCTTTAGAGGGAGCTTTGAAGATTTCTACCTATAGTTTATAAAATGAAATTGATAAATAGCACAGTATGCAGTAAGCTCCCTCTAGTGGCGGCTCCAGGCAGCCATAATGTTTATCTTCTACACCTATGTCTATGCAGGATGTTTGGACTTCTGTTCTCTCCAAGTTTGAAATGCATATTAATTTACTTGATTATTAATTATACAGACTGGAAAAACATTGACTTTCTTACCTAAAAACTATTTCAGGAAACAGTTCCCATGTTGTCCATAAAATAATAATCAAATTAAGGAGGGCCCAGGAGGGCCCAGGAGTAGAATAATAGTGATAAGTTAGGAGTCTGGTTGTGGCTCTGAATTAATGGTCTGGATCTGAATCAATTAGCTCTTGGGTCTGAATTAACTTTAGGGTCTGAATTAAAGTAGCACTCCCACAAAATTCTTTTTGAAGCATGATGTGATCTAGAATGAAGGTAATCTTCTTACTGCTGACTGTATTTGTGAGTTATAACCTCCCTACTGATCCTCAGCTGTGTCATGTGACCAACATTCTGCAACTTAGCTCTTGGGTCCGAATTAACTTTAGGGTCTGAATTAAAGTAGCACTCGCACACAAAAAAATTTAAGCATGATGTGATCTGGAATGAGGGTAATCTTCTTACTGCTGACTGTATTTCTGAGTTATAACCTCCCTACTGATCCTCACTTTTTTCAAGCTCAAATAATCTCTATGAAAATTAAATCCGGAATCTGGCTGTAATGGACAACACGTACACTTTTGCATTTGTTGCCCTTGTTTAGCTCAGGAATTACTAAAATGTCCAATTTCTTGCAAGCTTCTAAAAATCAACATCTTTGAGAGCCAAGACTTGTCAGCACTCATGATATGTCTGTTGTAGTAAATATCTGCATTCCTAGGGAATTCGCCAACATATTTTCTCATAACTCTGAATTGTGTCATTCCTCCTAAATATTTCTAAATAAATAGACCACTGGATGTCCATGGCTTGTCAAAGGACATGTTCCTGTGCGGCCTCACTCTGTCAGCACTCCTTGGATAGTCTCATAGTGTGAAGAGATACACCCCCAAATGGTAACTTACAGTTGTTCATAAAGTTCTAGGAGTAATGACACAGGGACAGGACAATGAATGGTTCTAAGTATAGATGCTCCATAATAATTTCATGGGAAAGGCTGTTAGTTACTAAAACAGACATTTCAGGAGAACTGAGAGAACCTCTTTAAGGTACGCAGCCCACAATGTTGATTAATATCAAGTCTCACTAAGAAAATTGACAAACAATGTTTGTAATGGCTACTTCCTTGACACCAATGAAAATGGTTCCAGTAAAAGTAGATAAGCTCATAATGCTGAACTCCATTGTATGAATACCTGACTTTTATTGTGTTGTATGCCTATTTGAGGGTAGGGCTACATATGTTAGTTATAAACCAAAAAGGAGGTGGTAACGACAACCTGCTATACACTGATCAGCCACAGCTTTGATACCACCTGTCTAATATTGTGTACTTCCACACTTGTGCTGTCAATAGGGATCTGAACCATAGAGGCATGGACTCCACAAGACCTCTGAACCTGTCCTGTAGTATCTGGCACCAAGACGTTAGTAGCAGATCCTTTAAGACCTGTAGCCTGTGAGGTGGTGCCTTCATGGAAAAGGCTTGTTTTGTCGGCACTTCCAAATGACGTTATATCGGCTTGAGATCTGCAGAATTTGGAGGTCAAGTCTCCATCTTGACCTCTTTGCATTGATACTCATTCCTGAACAATTTACAAAGTGTCAGGGCTCATTATCTTACTGAAAGAGGTAATTAGGGAACATGGCTTCCCTAATGGAAATGGGAGTGATTGGTTTGCAACAATGTTTAGGTAGATTGTAATTGTGTCTAAGCAACATCCACATGACTGACGGGACCCAAGAACTCTCAGCAGAACATTGCTCAGAGCATCCAACTGCTTTCTTACCTTCTTCCTATAGTGCACCCTTCTGAAATCTCTGAAATCTCATGTAAATACACTGATGAGCAAAAGGGTAACAATGTTTTAAACTTTTGACTTTCAGGCTCCATATCTCACCATCCACTACAGCTTCAAACGTGAGACTACTATCAATTTATAGACAATCATCTTGGCGATCTCATACATAAATTGGACTTGCAACTATTTAGCATCACAAGGTCTAGCATCACAAGGTCTAGTGTACAAGAATGGATAATCCCTAGTGCGATACACTCCAGATGAGATGGTGAGAACCTGCAATATAAATGTCCTTACTGGAGGGTGTTGTGCAAGCCAGGCACAACACCAGAACACAGAGGAAGTCCTCTGAAGGTAGAGAATACCCAGGTTGCTGCACTCAACGCCAGACACATCCAAGGAAGGCGGAAATGGATAGCAGAGAAGAGGAGAGATACTATGGACACCAAGAAGAATTGTGCGCAGCAACCAGAGATTAAAATGGTGTTATTATAAACAATAAATAAAATATGCTACTGACCACCATTGAAATGCATAGCATATTTTATTTATTGTTTTTAATAAACACCATTTTATTAAGAAGCTTGATTCTTCTTGGTGTCCATAGTATGACTCCTCTACTTCTGACTGTCCACATGATTTAAACATTTTGGAGAATCTTTTATCTAGACATCTAGGCTTTAAACTTTGGCCCTTCTCAAAGTCATTCAAATCAAAACTCTTGCCTAGCTTTCCTGCTTCCCATATATCAACTTGAGGGAGCGATTTTTCACATGTTGCCAAATATATTACACCCTTTCATAGTTGGATGTGATACATTAGACAATGCCATTAATCAATGTTATTAACTTCAATGGTTTTAATGTTGGGACTGATCGGTGCAAGTAATAGTTATGAAATAGATGGTACTATATAAGCTCCATTAATATAGCGAGAACCAGGTGAAATATATCAATTGAGGAAGAATTGTATACAATTTGCATAAAGAAGAGTCCCTATGCAGCGGAGAGCAGGGGCTCAGCTCTCAGATGAGAGTCAGGCTCCTGCTCTAATGGGCCGAATCTGCAGAAGCCCCAATCTGGGCCATTTAACCCCTTAGATTCCAGAGTCAATAGCAACAGTAGCATCAAAGTAGTTTAAAAGGAGGGGGTTCCCTCGGGCTCTATGCGAAATGAAATCTTTAGGTGCAGACATTTTTGCATGGCAGCCTGGGACCTAATGAAGGCCCCAGACCTGTCTGCAATGTATTCCTATTAGGCTGCACCTCTTTGGTGCACCCTGATAGTGCCTGTCAGTATAGTACTGCCAGTATAATACATAGTACTGCATAAGCGGTGTATTATAAAAGCGATCAAAATATTGCTTGTTAGAGTCCCTTGGAGGGACTAGTAAATAGTTAAATCAAAGTTAAAGTTTTATTAAATAAAAAAGTTAAAAAAACATGGAAAAAAATTGCAAAAATAAAATCTCCACATACCGTATTTTTCGCCCTATAAGACGCACCGGCCCATAAGACGCACCTAGTTTTAGTGTAGGAAAATAAGAAAAAAATATTTTTCAGCAGATCCTCTTATCAGACTGCCCATAAATTTAAGGACATCACATCAGACCCCCATATCAGCCCCCTGTGCCCCCATACCATCTCACTGTGCTCCCACCAGACCTCAGATCAGCAGAATGTGCCCCCATCAGACCTCAGATCAGCAGAATGTGCCCCCATCAGACCTCAGATCAGCAGAATGTGCCCCCAACAGACCTCAGATTAGCATATTGTGCCCCCAACAGACCTCAGATTAGCATATTGTGCCCCCAACAGACCTCAGATTAGCATATTGTGCCCCCATCAGACCTCATATAACCATATTGTGCTCCCACCAGACCTCAGATCAGCAGAATGTGCCCCCATCAGACCTCAGATCAGCAGAATGTGCCCCCATCAGACCTCACATCAGCAGAATGTGCCCCCATCAGACCTCACATCAGCAGAATGTGCCCCCATCAGACCTCAGATCAGCAGAATGTGCCCCCAACAGACCTCAGATTAGCATATTGTGCCCCCAACAGACCTCAGATTAGCATATTGTGCCCCCAACAGACCTCAGATTAGCATATTGTGCCCCCATCAGACCTCATATAACCATATTGTGCCCCCATCAGACCTGAGATTAGCGTTTTGTGCCCCCATCAGACCTGAGATTAGCGTTTTGTGCCCCTTCACACCTCAGATCAGCGTCTTGTGCCCCTATCAGACCTCAGATCAGCCCACCCAGCCACTTAAAGACCATACTTACCTGTTCTGCGCTGCGGTCCGGTCCCACGCTCCGCGCTCCTCTCTCTTCCCTGCCGGCACGCACTATGACCTGACGCTGCAGCGTCAGGTCATAGTGCGTGCTGGCAGGGAAGAGAGAGGAGCGCGGAGCGTGGGACCGGACGGCAGCGGCAGCGCAGAACAGGTAAGTATGGTCTTTAAGTGGCTGGGTGGGCTGATCTGAGGTCTGATGGGGGTCCCTACGTACAAGTGAGCGCTTCCTTATGGAAGCGCTCACTTGTATTCGCCCTATAAGACGCACCGCATTTTTCCCCCTACTTTTGGGGGAAAAAAGTGCGTCTTATAGGGCGAAAAATACGGTATTTGGTATTACCGCAGCCATTACGATTCAAACTACACAATCATCATGTCATTTATCCCATCTTATGTACCCCAAAAGTCTCACACTCAAAACATAAAAAGATATACTTATTTGGTATCACTGTAATTGTATTGACCTGGAGAATAAAGTTATCATTTTATTTAAGCCAAAAAATGAACACAGCAGAATTTATACCTTAAAAAAATCTGTGGCAGTACTGCTATTTATTCACATCCCACCAGAAAATGAGTTAATAAACGTTAATTAGTATTACCACTTTACAAAGCATTGGTGCAGCCTCATCTGGAATATGCAGTTCAGTTCTGGGCACCAGTCCATAGAAAGGATGCAATGCAGCTGGAAAAAGTACAGAGGAGAGCGACTAAACTAATAAGGGGCATGGAGGGTCTTAGTTATGAAGAAAGATTAAAATAAATAAATTGAGAAGAGACATCTAAGGGGGACATGATTAACCTATACAAATATATAAATGGGCCATACAAAAATATGGTAAAAAACTGTTCCATGTAAAATCAAAGGACAAGGGGGCACTGGAGAAGAAAAAGTTCAGTCTCCAGAAGTGTCAAAGCTTCTTTACTGTAAGAAATGTAAATCTGTGGAATAGACTTCCTCAGGATGTGGTCACAGCAGGAACAGTGGACAGTTTTAAAAAGAGTTTAGATGAATTCTTAAAGGTAAATGACATTAATACTTATGAAAACGTGTAGAAATCTGAGTCTCACTTCCTTCTGGGATTTGCGTCCCCACCTAACCCTTGGTTGAACTTGATGGACTTATGTCTTTTTTCAACCGTATGAACTATGTAACTATAACTATAACTATAGATATAACTGTGTAACTATAACTATAACTATATAGCTATTAGAAAGCAATGATAAAAGAATGAAAAGTATTTGCTTGGTCACTAATGCCCAAAGTAGGCTGGCCACTAAGGGGTTAATGTATCCTGTACTATTTTCACTACATTATCTTCGTTACATTGTCTTCATTGTTGAATGCAGTCTATAGAGCAAGCGCAGTTTTCAGAAGTGTCCTTGATTGAATTTGTTTTCCCGTACTTTGTATAATGCATTGTACAGAACATGGTTTCAAGCTTTAATTTTCATTCATTCTGTAACCTTGACAGTAAGTATTGTTTCCTGTCCTTACTGATGCAGCTTCTGTTTAAAGGGAACCTGTCCCTGACCCATGGAATAAAGTTCACTCGTTATTTCCATCACACAGTAAGCAGAAGAATGGATCTTTCTTTTTTGCATTGTCTCCCAAAGAAATGAATATGTGAGGATCAATAACTTATATGTACCCCCAAAATATGATTAAAAATTAAAACTCATCCTAAAAGAAAAAAAAAAACCTTTGTACCGACACATTGACAGAAAATGTAAAAAAAAAAGTTATGCCTCTTGGAAATTGGGGATTTAAATACTTACGAAATATGCTGCGTCATGAAGGCCAGACAAGCTTGGTCATTAAAGGGTTTATGCCATGAATAATGAAAAAAAATGGAGATCATACATCATATAGTACATGACAACCTCTTTCTAACACAGCTAGAACCAGCCCTGTACCTCACATGAATCCAGAGATCTCCACATTCATTGCTCCAATTGTTCTGCTAGCTTTATCTCAATTGTCCAGCTTAAAGGGGTTCTCTGGAAATGAATTAAAATGGCTGCCAACAACCTGTCCTAGATTGTGAGGAGGACTGGTTGGCACTACTTGCAGAGCTGCCTGGGGTGGGGTGGGGTGAGGTGGCGGGTCTCACTACACACTAGGCTTTGGCATTTGCCTTGACTACAAATTGGTGAGTTTTCCTGTCAGGCTGCACAGCCATGATGGCATATTATAGGCAGGATCACGTCATTACCATCTATTATAGAGCAGTGTAGTGTGCAGTGACACCCCAGTCCCTCACTTCCCTAGGCAGCTCTGCAAGTGGTGGCAACCAGTCCTCCTTACGTTCTAAGACAGGTTGTTGGCAGCCATTTTAAATCATTCCCGGAGAACCCTTTTAAGGGATGTGTCCTTTCTCACGGAGTCTATCCTTTCTGCTGCAGCTGGTGGCAGTTGAAGGATGGAACTGAGCATGTGCTTCCGTCTCGGTGAGTAGGACAGAGAGATTACAAAAAAAGCGAACAGCGGGTGGCGCTGTACAGATAGGTTTCATTGAATAACTTGGTAGCTATAATACATTTTTAATTACATGCAATTAAAAAGTTTTCAGATCCAGGTGCTGGTTTGAAAACTATAAAATATTTTTAATGGGACAGCCCCTTTAATGGGTTAACAGTTTGCACTCTGCAATGCCATGCATGCCATACCTAAACTAGGCAAGTGGTTAAGCTCCATAAGGATCTTTATTTATTTTGCCTATTATTTTCTGATTTAAAGGAATGGTCTTGGACAGTGGCATACATAGAGAAGTAAGGGCCCCATAGCAAGGATCAAACCAGGCCCCATACACAGGACAGAAGGGTTTCTACATAAACCCTTTTCAATGACCATTGGGCCATTTTTCCTTTGCTTCATTTGATAAAAGTTGTTCCTTTAGAGGGTAGAGTCCTGACCAAGTTTTCACCTCCAATAGAAGAGGAGATGATCCCAACTAAGACCGGGCCCCCTCTTGCCCTGGGCCCAATAGCAGTCGCATGGTCTGCCGCTATGGTAGTTACACCCCTGGTCTTGGATTAGAAAAAAAGATGGCTGCTTTCTGTCCATGGGTTGTGACCTGCGGCTCTCCAGCTACAATTCCCACCATGCCCTGCTGTAGGCCGATATCTGTAAACAGTCTAGACATGCTGGGAGTTGTAGTTTTGCAACAGCTGGAGAGCCGTAGGTTGGCCATCCCTGGTCTAGTATTACAGCTAGGCTCCAGCTGGGCAAAGCGGCAATACCGCACACAACCTGTGAATAGGGGTGGTGCTGTTTTTTGGAAGAAAGAAGCCATTTTTCTCAAATCCTGGACCACCCCTTTAACACAGGAATTAGTTAATTATATTAACCCAGGAAAATAATGTACATTAAAAATTATTTGGATCCAGATAATACAATAGCAGCATAAGGCTATGGTCCGTGCAAACGTCTAATGGTTGAAAAAAAAAATCACTTAAGTGCCTTCAAGTGATGTAGCTGTTTGCAAGCTTGTTGCCGAACATTTTTCAAAGCAAGATCATGCATAATACATTTCTTCACACAGACCATCAAAATATGCAGTCAGTGGAGGGATATTATTATAAATCCTACAGCATTTGCTTGCCCAACCATTTCACAAGTCATTGCAGAATCTGTCCTTATAAAACCTTTCTACAGAGCGCGCATTTTGTACGAGCCCGCATAAAACATTAAGGATTCTACGTTATAAGAACGTGCGGTATATATTTGTTTTACTATGTACATTACAGGTGCTGAAGGAGGTATCATTTTATAGACAGCACTGACTAATATAGAGCAAGCATTCATGTGAAAGGCTGATATCTTCTACTGTCGTGTTAAAGGGGCTTTTTGAACTTGCCCATGGCTTGGGAGAAAAGATAAAATAGCAAAAGGAGGCATTTTCACCTTCAAACTCAGCATAGTTGATGATATAATGTGGAGAAATGGACCTAATCATATCACTACTTACACACTGCATGGAATAAAACAGAACAACAGAATAAGAAAAGGATTTGGGTATTCTGGTTACAAGGAATCCAAGTAGTGCTACTCAATGTCAGGCAGCAGCTGCAAAAGCAAATCAGGTTTTAGGGTGTATAAAAAAAGAGCTAAAAAAAAACCCAGTGTCATTTAAATCCCTGTTAAAGCCACATCTTGAATACTGGATTTAGTTTTTTGGCTCCATATTCTGAAAAGGATAGAGGAGAGCTAGAAAGGGTACAAAGATGGGTGACTGGATTAATGGTATGGAAGGTCTCTCTTATAATGAGAGGGTGATCTTATTTAAATGTATAAATACATGTGGTCAGTACAGAAAATTGCAAATGATTTATTTATTCCAATGACTTTACAAAGAAGCAGGAGACATTCTGTCTTTTTATTGCATTGTACTTATTTTGAGTTTATTACAAATTTTCAGCCCCTTTCTCTGTACACCCCTGAGATTCTCTAGTACCAGGTTCTGTGTGTATATAGTTTCCTATCAGGCAGCTCAGCTGATGGCTCCTTATCGCTCATCTCCTGACCTCATAAACACTCATTATAGCTCAATTCCTATCTTATTCATAAGAATATCATGCATTTATCAGCTGTTAGTAGTTCAAAGATAAGTGATATACATAACTGGCAGATGATGGCTGAAAGTGAAAGTAAGACGCTCATAGCTAGGCAAAGAGTTAACCTTTTATGACAAAAACCACTGAAAATATATAATAAAGACCAGATGAAAAAAATATTTTTAGCCCAAAATGAGAAAATGCAATCATAAAATATTACCCCCATAGTAACATAGTTTATAAGGCTGAAAAAAGACATCTGTCCATCCAATTCGGCCTGTTGTCCTGCGAGTTGATCCAGAGAAAGGCAAAAAAAAAAAAACCCTGTGAGGTAGAAGTCAATTTTCCCAACTTTAGGGAAAAAAAATTCCTTCCCGACTCCAATCAGGCATCAGAATAACTCCCTGGATCAACAACCCCTCTCTAGTAACTATAACCTGTAATATTATTACCCTCCAGAAATACATCCAGGCCCCTCTTGAACTCTTTTAGTGAACTTACAATCACCACCTCCTCAGGCAGAGAGCTCCATAGTATCACTGCTCTTACCGTAAAGAATCCTCTTCTATGTTTGTGTACAAGCCTTCTTTCCTCCAGGTGCAGAGGATGTCCCCTCGTCACAGTCACAGTCCTGGGGATAAATAGATCATGGGAGAGAACTCTGTACTGACCCCTGATATATTTATACATAGTTATTAAATCTCCCCTCAGTCTTCTTTTTTCTAAAGTGAATAACCCTGATTTTAATAATCTTTCTGGGTACTGTAGTCCACCCATTCCTGTTATTACTTTAGTTGCCCTCCTCCGAGCCCAGGTATCATAGCCTTTAAACATCAATACAGAAAAGGACTTTTTACAGTTACAGTAGCCAAACTGCGGAATGCCCCACCCCAGCAGGTAGTAATAGCAAATTCTATATCATAATAGAACAATATATCTGTGGACTGGCTGCGCAGCATTTTGGGTGATCTCATGTTCCTGGGCTTACTTACTTTTACTTTGTAACCCGTGCAGCTGCCATTTTAGGAAAAACTGATTCGTTACCATGAAGTGCATGGAAATTTGGATTTGTTGTGAAAAGAAGTTTTCCTAAACTTTGGACCGATTCTGCTTCAGATGTTTCGATTAGCTCGAGACTACTATACCCCTTAATATAGCGGTGGGAGAATAGCTGGACGTACGAAAGAATATAGCTGGAAACATGGAACTGGAGGATATGCAAATGCCAGTTAACGGTGTGATAAGCAGTACCTAGTGCTGGCAAATGAGTCACATGATAGGCTGACACTTTCTACCCACCTTTTAGTGTCTTGTGCACCTGTGAGGCAGAGCACACGGTTCATATTGATGCCCATGATGAGAGGGTGCCGGGTGCTGAACTTCTTCTGTTCCTGACATAAAATATTTCCTACAGCTACAACTGGAGAAAGCTCAGTGCAAAAAGATTTCACCATTACCATTTAATTCAATGATAACTGTAAAAATTGCTATGCACTGAGTTCCCCTTAGTGGTGGCTGTAGGTAAACAGTTTTATCATGTACTTGTCAATGCATTTGTATTTGCTATTGTAAATACATTGAGAAATATGGTGCTATGAATAAGGGTCATATTTTCCTCTTTTTTCCCCCTCTTTTTCCAACATAAGCATTGCATAAAGTGAGCAAAAACATGACCCTTTAATTTTAAGAAATCCTCCACTTAATAGAAGAAAATTATAATATTCAACAGAAATACTTATAAGGGGTGGGAGTTGGGCCCCTAACAAAGTTTTGTTAGACTCTATATGTCCCTGGTCATCTCATTATCACAGGCAGGATTACAATGACAGGAAGCACCTATATATAAATAATACAAGAGACACTATTCATAATGGGTGATGTCACAGCTCACTTTCTCTCCCTCCCTGCACAAAGAATTCTGCACAGGTCACAGAGCATGCCCACCATACTACAGTCATGGCCAAAAGTTTTGAGAATGATACAAATATTAATTTTTACAAAGTCTACTGCTTCAGTTTTTATAATGGCAATTTGCATATACTCCGGAATGTTATAAAGAGTGATCAGCTTAACAGCAATTACTTGCAAAGTCAATATTTGCCTAGAAAATGAACTTTATCCCCCAAAACACATTTCAACATCATTGCAGCCCTGCCTTAAAAGGACCAGCTAACATCATTTCAGTGATTGCTCTATTAACACAGGTGTGGGTGTTGATGAGGACAGGGCTGGAGATCAATCTGTCATGATTAAGTAAGAATGACACCACTGGACACTTTAAAAGGAGGCTGGTGCTTGGCATCATTGTTTCTCTTCTGTTAACCATGGTTATCTCTAAAGAAACACGTGCAGTCATCATTGCACTGCACACAAATGGCCTAACAGGGAAGAGTATCGCAGCTAGAAAGATTGCACCTCAGTCAACAATCTATCGCATCATCAAGAACTTCAAGGAGAGAGGTTCCATTGTTGCCAAAAAGGCTCCAGGGCGCCCAAGAAAGACCAGCAAGCGCCAGGACCGTCTCTTAAAAGTGTTTCAGCTGCGGGATCGGGCTACCAGCAGTGCAGAGCTTGCTCAGGAATGGCAGCAGGCAGGTGTGAGTGCATCTGCACGCACTGTGAGGCGGAGACTCTTGGAGCAAGGCCTGGTCTCAAGGAGGGCAGCAAAGAAGCCACTTCTCTCCAGAAAAAAGATCAGGGACAGACTGATATTCTGCAAAAGGTACAGGGTACAGTCAGGATTTGGTCCAGAAGTTGATTGAGAGCATGCCAGGGAGAATTGCAGAGGTCCTGAAGAAGAAGGGTCAACACTGCAAATATTGACTTGCTGCATTAACTCATTCTAACTGTCAATATAAGCTTTTGTTACTCATAATATGATTGCAATTATATTTCTGTATGTGATAAAAACATCTGACAAACACACATAAAAACCAGAGGGCAGCAGATCTTGTGAAAATATAATATTTGTGTCATTCTCAAAATGTTTGGCCATGACTGTACACCATAGAAGTCAATCATCTCCACACTACAGGTTTCTTTTAGGTTTTAGGTTCAAGTGGCTGTGGTAACGCATATCTCCTAAATACTGTTAACGACAACTTAAAGGGATTGTCCGAGCTTTTAATATTGATGACCTATGCTCAGGAGAAGTCATCAAATATCAGATCGGCAGGAGTCACCCGGCATCCCTGCCGATCAACTATATGAGGACACAGTGCGCACGTGCCGTCTCCCTTCTCTCTTCCTGCTCTGCTGTTCCTCATACAGCTGATCAGTGGGGGTGCCGGGTGTCAGACCCTGCAGATCTGATATTGATGACCTATCCTGAGCATAGGTTATCAATATTAAAAGCCTGGACAACCCCCTTTCACATACAGAATTTTAAAAAATCTATAATCTGAAGTAAAAACAAAAAAAATATTTATCAGCATCTGGTTTTATGATATATATTTTATGTATATTACATTCCATCTACATTCTCAAAGTGAAGAGGATTTGTTGCTGAAATTTCTGCTACTGACACCATCATCTGAATTGGGCTTTGCTAAAATCCATATCCTTACCTCCAAATCAACTCCAGTCAGATAAATGGTACTGGCTCTCAGTAACGGAAAATCCTACAACAAATCTGTGTGAACTGAACCTTACATTCCAAAAACTTAATTAGATTGAATTGTTTCCTATGCGATTGTGAGTCCCACTGGGGGGACACAACGCTGGAATATGTCAGCGCTATACAAATAGCAAATAAACAGAGACATTGTAATACATTATAAGCAATTTAATGACATTAAATCATTTCATATATTGTTAAAATGAAAAACATTACAAAAACATAAATAAATGGATTTCCGTAACGCTTCTGTTTCTTATCATGATTCAGGGACTCTGATGAAAATCATTATCATAAAGATGGCAATTATAGGTGATTCAGCTGCCCTGGTGCTAGTAAATCTAGCCGAGAAGAGATCATGCATACTTATAAAACAACAATGATTTGTTTCATGGTTGAAGTGCTCCACACTTTCCTTATATCATTGGAAGTGTTATAAAAGTTTTATGTGTTTCTACACAGAAGACATAAATGAACCAAATATACTAAAGGAAACTTGGCTATTTGTAATTGCCTCGTCGCGGTCATGAGGAATTAAGCCATACTTGGTCAGGCAGGCACATTTCTCATTCAGTTTTGCATAATGTGCCTGGCTATTATAAGCTACATTCATCTTGGCCAAGCTTGGTTCATTCTATGCATGAAAGCAAAATACCGTTCAATTTCCTGACTGATCCCGTCATTCAAATACTTGTCTTATGAGTGGAGAATAATCAATGCAATGAGCTGTGCATAAGCTCTAAACCTTAAAATGGGCTTGGTTCCAAATCATGAATTTGTTGTGTTTTTCACTCTGTCTGGGAAATAGATTTTTATCTCTTCTGAACTGTAACATTCAATGGAACATTACTGAGCATCACCACATTGCTATATGGCTTTACACTGTTAGTAACACAGAATGCAGGTTAAATATCACATTTAGAAAGGAGTATATTACAGAGATTTTATTAACAGCTGTGCTACTGTCATGAGCAATGCATTTTTATGGGTAGTAGCAATGGAATTTCTTGTAATATGTTCATTTTAACTGATAATATATTGTTTAAGGGCTTAGAGCTACAGTAAATATAGGCACAGAACAGCAGAGAATCTGAATAAGTTAAGCTATTGAAATGACACAGTATTTTCACTGTGATCACTGTACTTTCACACAACTTTAATAAATCAATAGTGCAAGCGACCACAAGAAACTTTGTAATATGTTTTATCAGTGAGAAATGTCTACTTCTCATGTTATTAGCTGTTTACCTCTCCCCCTCCTTTGCGAATTGCTTTTCACTTTGAATTCTGTCTTAGAGATGGACTAGCTCAACAGAAGTATTATATTACGCCTGTCAATACAAGTCTATGGAGAGAGGAGTGGGAGGAGTGAGCAGTAACATGAATGATATGGGACTCAAAGAGAGACACTGAAGAGACTGCATAGCTACACAGGAGATTTATATCTCAGCACAAGTGCTAAATTCCCAACCATAACAGGTTAGTACTTCTGTATAATGTCTTCCATTATCCTGGGCCATACTTCTGAATGACTGTCAGACAGTTAGGAAGGAGATTCTCCTCTGACTTTCTGTCTGTACAGTAGATGGCAGCTAATCTCCACCAACCATCTCCGGGGGAGCTTCAAACTAGATATTTGCTATGCACAGAGGAAAACTTCTAAAAAATGCCAGATACAAGTAATATAGTAGCCAGACATAGCATTATTACTCATGAAAAAAACACAGTAATATTGATTAACGCAGCATTTCTTGAAAGTTTAGGTACTAGGGATGAGAAAACTTGTGGTTTACAAGATCGGGTTCGGCGTTAGGGTTCGGATTATGTGACAATTCGGTGGTGCATGCCCTCATAGAATTCTGTTGTAGTCTGTGGTAACGGAATTGTCACATAACCTGAGCCTGAACGTCAAACCCGAACTACAAGTTTGCTCTTCCCTATTAGGTACGCTTCAAAGATATGCACAAGTAGCAGGTGCGAGCCTTTCACTTGGTGTCAAGCAGAATACTCTCTAAAAGTCTCTGTGACTGGTGAGGACCTTTAAGGCATAATTTATGCAGTAGATACATATGTAAGAGGGTTGAATAAAACACCTACATTTGCAGATGATAGACCCCCTAGGTATCCTTTTTCTATCGCCTATATGTTTTGCTTAGAGACTGTTCAGAGGCCCATCAATTTTCTTGATTTACACTGTGTGTATAGATGTATAGATGTTGCGTTGCAATGTGTATATATATATTTATGTATAGTATATTTTCTTTTGCAGGTCATCTGGACACTGCAGTATTATTGTGAGTGTGTGAAACTGTTACTGTGTTAAGGGATAAAAGTCTTCTGAGAGTCATTTGTAGTGGAGGTACAGTGAACTGGCTAGGCTCATGAAGAACCTAATACTACCTAGGTACAGGGCATGGTGACACATGCACTTTGAGGTTTACAGTTGATTTTATATTTTCTATAAATTTACTTTTATCTCTAGACCTGGTTCAGGACTTACTTTCCAGCTTTGGATTAAGCATGTGTAACTGACACAGTGTCCTCACACAGACAAGGGAACATAGGAGTGGGAGAGCGGGAACTACAAAAAAAAAACTTTTTTGCCATAGTGATGCAGATCTGCCACTACTCTTATAGGTGGGTAGCTCTGGGAAGATTGCAGGGGCTATGGGAATAGAGTGTCCTGCAAAGGTATGCTGTATGTACCTACTTCTGCCTGTATCCCAGAATTTACCTTTTCCTGATCTTCATTTCGACACTGAGTTGCCTGCCCTGACTTCAGACTGACCTCATACTCTGCTTGCCCTGCCCACAGCCTGTCCCTGACAACAGTGTTGCCTGATCTCTCAGTGCTTTGCACTAGTGTCTCTTGACCCCCATGGGTCAACAGTCACTTGTACAGAGATTAGTCCAAGAGGTAGTGGCCTGTTGGTTTGCCTGCAGCAGAGTCAAGATCCAGTATAAAGGTTAAAAGGTAAAGGCCAGGGTAAGCTACTGAGATAACATCCTTAGGGATAGCCCGAGTCAAATATAGTGAAGCCACATCTGCTTTGTAACAGGAGGAACATAACAATTAGAGATGAGCGAGCATGCTCGTCCGAGCTTGGTGCTCGTTCGAGTATTACGGTACTCATAAGTGCTCGCTGCTCGGACGAGTATCTCGCCATGCTCGAGGAAATGGCAACTTCCGCATTTTGGCGCCTATAAACTCAGCCAATCACAAGCCAGGAGACTCTGCGGTACACACAGCATCACGTGGGGCCCTTACATGTCGATAGCAGGGGTTGGCTGGCATGATCAGGTGACCCTGGAATATACTAGTGACTGCCCGCAGTGCTCGGCTCAGATGCTGTCTGGATATCGTTAGGGATAGAGCTGCTGAGTTTCAGGGAGAGTGTTAGGGCCTGCATTTAGTTCTTTGTTAGGCAGGAGTGATCTCAAAAGAACCCAACAGCCCTTTTAAGGGCTACAAGACATTTTTTTTTGTCTCCTGGCTTGGCTGGATGGCTGGCACTAGTAGTGCAGCTATCGCCATATATAACCCTTTTTTTTTTTATTGTTATATCTCAGTGATACAAATCCATTTCATACAGCAGTGTGGAACCATTCTGTGTGTCACAGTTCAGCTGTCCACTCACTACAATCCGTATTTTCTGTCCAGGTGACACATTCTGTACGTCACTTAATCCAACAAGGTCTTTTGCTCTCACTTATATAGCTTGATCAAAAAAATCTCTGTGCGACATTTGTCTGGGTCGCAGTCAAAATAGCCACCGTCAGCAGGGTGTGAGTTAGGTCTACGATAGTTTCTGCACGTCACGTTCCAAAAAAACAAAACTAAAAAAAAATATAAAAAAAATATATATTAAAAAAATAGTTTCCTTGTTGTTTTAGCTCAGTGATACGAATCCATTTCACACAGCTGCGTGGAACCATTCTGTGTGTCACAGTTCAGCTGTCCACTCACTACAATCCGTATTTTCTGTCCAGGTGACACTTTCTGTACGTCACTTAATCCAACAAGGTCTTTTGCTCTCACTTATATAGCTTGATCACAAAAATCTCTGTGCGACATTTGTCTGGGTCGCAGTCAAAATATCCACCGTCAGCAGGGTGTGAGTTAGGTCTACGATAGTTTCTGCACGTCACGTTCCAAAAAAAACAAAACAAAAAAAATATAAAAAAACAAAAATATAGAAAAAAATAGTTTTTTGTTGTTTTATCTCAGTGATACGAATCCATTTCACACAGCTGCGTGGAACCATTCTGTGTGTCACAGTTCAGCTGTCCACTCACTACAATGCGTATTTTCTGTCCAGGTGACACTTTCTGTACGTTACTTAATTAAACCAGACTGAACAAGTTTGTGGGTTTCAGTACTGCAGGCCCATTTATTTTATGTATTTTATATAATACACTTATATACAGAAAATGTTGAACCCCAGGGCTAAAGGTCGAGGACGAGGGCGTGGGCATTCAATTACTGCAGGGGGCAGAGGCCATTGTCCTGGGCAGGGTGAGACAGTACCTGCTGATGAGGGAGCAGGGGAACACCGCAGAGCTACACTCCCTAGCTTCATGTCTCAACTTACAGGGACACGTGGTAGAGGACTGTTGAAACCACAACAGTGCGAACAGCTGATGTTGTGGATTGCGGACAATGCTTCAAGTAATTTGTCCACCATTCAGTCTTCCATGCAGTCCACCCACGTTACTCAAGGGAGCACTCCTCTGGCTCCTCCACCTCAACCTCCTTCCCCCCAGTCTGCCCCCTCCCAGGAAAATTTGGAATGCGATCCGGCATACTCTCAGGAACTGTTTTCTGGACCCTTCCCAGAGTCACAAACCACTTCTCAGGTTGCTGCTGACCTCGTTCCCGATGCCCAAGTTTTCCAACTGTCGCAGTCTGTGGGTGATGATGATGATGATGACAATGTTGAGTTAGTGGAAGAAGTTTGTAAAGAGGTGTCGGACGATGAGGAGACACGGTTTTCAGACAGTGGTGAATTTGTTGTCAGGGCAGGAAGTCCGAGGGGGGAGAAGACTGAGGGGGAGCAGACTGAGGAATCGGAGGATGACGAGGTGACTGACCCAAGCTGGGTTGATAAACCGAGTGAAGACAGTGCTTCTGAGGCGGAGGCGAGTGCTGCACCAGAACAGGTTGGAAGAGGCAGTGGTGTGGCCAGAGGGAGAAGCAGGGCCAGCGCTGGTGCATCAGCAGCAACTGTTTCACGTAGTGAAGCTCCCGTGGCGAGGCCTAGATGTTCGCAAGTCTGGAGGTTCTTTAAAGAAAGTGAGGATGACCGACGGACTGTGGTGTGCAATCTGTGCCACACCAGGATCAGCAGGGGTGCCACCACTACTAGCCTAACCACCACCAGCATGCACGGGCATATGAGTGCTAAACACCCCACTCAATGGAACCAAGGCCGTTCACCACCTCCTGCGGGTCACACCACTGCTCCTTCCCCTGTGTCACTCGCTGCCTCTGCTAGTCAACCCCCGCGTCACTCGCTGCCTCTGCTAGTCAACCCCCTGCCCGGGACCCCGGCACGAGCGCCTCCCGCCGGAAAACCACACCTTCGCCTCCACGATCCTCCACAGTGTCCACCAATGTGTCCCAGCGCAGTGTTCAGCTGTCTTTACAGCAGACACTGGAGCGAAAGAGGAAATACAGTTCCACCCACCCACATGCCCAAGCCCTCAACGTCCACATCTCCAAATTGCTGAGCCTGGAGATGCTGCCCTATAGGCTGGTAGAGACCGAGGCCTTTCGCAATCTCATGGCGGTGGCTGCCCCTCGGTATTCGGTCCCCAGCCGCCACTATTTTTCCCGATGTGCCGTCCAAGCCCTACACCAGCACGTGTCAGAGAACATTATCCGTGCCCTGACCAACGCTGTTTCTGAGAAGGTCCACCTAACCACGGACACGTGGAAAAGTGCTGCCGGGCAAGGACACTATATCTCACTGACGGCACATTGGGTTAACTTGTTGGAGGCTGGGACCAAGACTGACCCTGGGGCCGCTCATGTACTGCCCACACCGAGGATTGCGGGGCCTACCTCGGTCACGGTCTCTCAGACGTACTATACCTCCTCCTCCGACCCCTCCTCCTCCACCAAATTACTATCCGTGGGCACGGCGCCTTCAGTCGGTAGCTCCAGGTGCAGCAGCAGTGCCATGGGTAAGTGCCAGCAGGCGGTGCTCAAACTGATGAGCTTAGGTGACAAAAGGCACACCGCCCAAGAGCTGTTACAGGGCATCACGGCGCAGACCGATCTGTGGCTGGCACCGCTGAACCTCAAGCCAGGCATGGTTGTGTGTGACAACGGGCGTAACCTGGTGGCGTCTCTGCAACTCGGCAGACTGACATGTGCCATGCCTGGCCCACGTGTTCAATCTAATAGTTCAGCGGGTTCCTCAAGACATACCCCAATCTTTCTGATTTGCTCACCAAGGTGCGCCGCATCTGTGCGCATTTCCGCAAGTCGACCACAGATGCTGCCACTCTTAGGGCAGCGCAGTGCCACCTACAACTGCCCGCTCACCGACTGTTGTGCGACGTGCCCACGAGATGGAATTCGACATTAAACATGTTATCCAGAGTTTACCAGCAGCGCAGAGCGATTGTAGACTGCCAGATGTCAACTTCCACCAGAACTGGTAGTCAGATTCCTCAAGTCTACAATGAGGAGTGGACGTGGATGTCTGATATATGCCAGGTGTTGAGCAACTTTGAGGAGTCAACACAGGTGGTCAGCGGCGATGCCGCCATTATCAGCCTCACCATCCCGCTGCTTTGCCTGTTGAAAAACTCACTGCTCAGCATCAAGTCGGATGCTTTGCGCTTGTCACAAGAGATGGTGGGGGAAGGTACATCGCTTGATAGCCAGAGCACCCTCCGGTCTGTTTCTAAGCGCGTATCGGAGGAGGGGGATGAGGATGAGGAGTTAGAGGAGGAGAATGTCTGCGAGACAGAAGAGGATACCAGTGCTCAGTCCTTCTTAACTCTTGAGCGTGTATGGGCTGAAGAGGAAGAGGAGGAGGAGGAGGAGGAGGAGGAGGAGGAAATGGAGAGTCAGGCCAGTGAGGAGAGGGAATTCTCTGCGTGTTGGGACTCTGGCGCACATGGCAGACTTCATGTTAGGCTGCCTATCCCGTGACCCTCGTGTTAAAAGCATTTTTTCAATCACCGATTACTGGGTGTTCACTCTCCTGGACCCACGGTACAAGCAGAACCTTTCCACTCTCATCCCTGCAGAGGAAAGGAGTCTGAGAGTGAATAGATATCAACAGGCCCTGGTGCACAAGCTGAAACAATCCTTCCCATCTGACGCCGCTAGCAGCAGAGGGCATGGTTCTGTGGGCCAAGTAGCGGGGGAGAGGAGGCGAGCAGGCAGCTTGTCCAGCACTGGCAGGGGAACGCTCTCCAAGGCCTTTGCCAGTTTTATGTCACCCCAGCAAGACACTGTCACCTGTCCCCAGTCTAGGCAGAGTAGGGGGAGCTGTACAGAAAGATGGTGAGGGAGTACCTAGCTGACCATACCAACGTCCGTAGCGATCACTCTTCTCCATACAACTACTGGGTTTCAAAGCTGGACACGTGGCCTGAAGTGGCACTGTACGCCTTGGAGGTGCTGGCCTGCCCTGTCGCTAGCATGCTGTCAGAGCGGGTATTCAGTGCAGCTGGTGGAGTCATCACCGATAAGCGTACACGCCTGTCAACTGACAGCGCTGACAGGCTGACGCTTATTAAAATGAACAAAGCCTGGATTTCACCGGAATTCAAATCTCCTCCGGGGGAAAGCAGCTAAAGATTTAAATATCTTATGTATCCAATTCCTCTTCTCTACTCCTCCTACTCCTCCTCCTCCTCCTTGTCGTCTTTGCCTAACGCTGACCAAAAAAACGCCATTTTTTAGAGGTCCAACTGGCACTCTTTTACCACAATTTTTCAGGAGGGCCCCCTACTGGCACTCTCTTCAAACAATTTTTCCGGAGGTCAACCTACAGGCCCTATCTCTACATGATTTTTCCAGAGGTCCACCTACAGGCCTTCTCTCTAAACAATTTTTCCGGAGGTCCACCTACAGGCCCTCTCTCTAAATATTTTTTCAAGAGGTCCACCTACAGGCCCTCTCTCCAAACAATTTTTCCGGAGGTCCACCTACAGGCCCTCTCTCCAAACAATTTTTCCAGAGGTCACCTACAGGCCTTCTCTCTAAACAATTTTTCCGGAGGTCCACCTACAGGCCCTCTCTCTAAATAATTTTTCAAGAGGTCCACCTACAGGCCCTCTCTCCAAACAATTTTTCCGGAGGTCCACCTACAGGCCCTCTCTCCAAACAATTTTTCCGGAGGTCCACCTACAGGCCCTCTCTCCAAACAATTTTTCCAGAGGTCCACCTACAGGCCCTCTCTCCAAACAATTTTTCCGGAGGTCCACCTACAGGCCCTCTCTCCAAACAACTTTTCCGGAGGTCCACCTACAGGCCCTCTCTCCAAACAATTTTTCCAGAGGTCCACCTACAGGCCCTCTCTCCAAACAATTTTTCTGGAGGTCCACCTACAGGCCCTCTCTCCAAACAATTTTTCCAGAGGTCCACCTACAGGCCCTCTCTCCAAACAATTTACGTCTTTTTCCTATCTTTCTCTCTCTCCAAACTATTTTTCTGGATAGCTGCCATATACGGTATTAAACTGAGAAGAATACATAGAACACATGCCACACTTGATCGAGCTCATAATTGACAATTGTACTGGTTGATGCTAAATTTTTAAGTTGGGGTCCTGCGTCGTCATTCTAACTCCATCCGGCTGTTGTCACCACCACACACGCTAGCCCAGGGGGCACTCCTCTGGCTCTTCCAGCTCAACCTCCTTCCCCCCAGCCTGCCCCCCACCTACAGGCCCTCTCTCCAAACAATTTACATCTTTTTCCTATCTTTCTTTCTCTCCAAACTATTTTTCCGAATAGCTGCCATATACGGTATTAAACTGAGAAGAATACATAGAACACATGCCACACTTGATCGAGCTCATAATTTACAACTGTACCGGTTGATGCTAAATTTTTAAGTTGGGGTCCTGCGTCGTCATTCTAACTCCATCCGGCTGTTGTCACCACCACACACGTTAGCCCAGGGGGCACTCCTCTGGCTCTTCCAGCTCAACCTCCTTTCCCCCAGCCTGTCCCCCACCTACAGGCCCTCTCTCCAAACAATTTACCCGGGTAGGGGACGTATTAGATATTGTACTGATTTTTTTTGGTTCTTCTTTTAATTGCCTCCTGCGATAGACGGGAATCGAACCTGGGTCAACTGCTTGGGAAGCAGCTATGCTCACCACTTTACCACCAACAGCCACAGCAACTGATAAGAACAGATACTAAACTTGATGTCAGCCAACATTTCGACAATCGATAACCCGAAACGGGTCCGCCGTCGAGCCCGGCGTACGGCCACCCTGAACATTTCACATACTCTGACCGAGTCTGACCCTGGGGCCACTCATGCACTGCCCACTTGGAGGATGCTTCACCTCCTGCTTCCTCAGTCTAACTCGGTCACTCTGTTGTCACCGCCATGCTGCGTCTGGCTAAATTTTTGGGTGGCTCACCTGCTACCTCATGTAACTTGGTCACTTGTTGGTGTCACCGCCATGCTGTGTCAGGCTTATGCCTGCATCATGTGGCTGGGGATAGGAGAGCAGTGCCAGCATGGGCATGGGTGATGGACCTTCGTTGCACCTAGTTGGGTGCTTCCCTATATATTCCCACCATGCCAGCCATGGGTTGTACATTAACTAATAATAGGGAAAACAAATAAAATATTTTACAGAAGGGTCAACTACAGACACTCCTAAACAATTTTACATGAGGGAGTGTCTCCCCGTCTGCCATCGTGTTCGGTCAGGCTGTCAGTAGGTACACCACCTCTGTCGTCCGCAGAAGCGGCCACTATTAGGAAGGCCACGGCGAGAACATCCCCTTTTCAATTGAGAGCAAGTGTAGAATTGTAGGAGGATGACACTTTTCTTCCGCAGTGGATTCACCTTACCCTTTATCATTGCCAGACAACAGTTAGTGAAAAAGTAATTGGCAATGATGAAGAAAATGTAACGGTGCAGTGGACCGTCTGTGACGCAAAACCTATATATTCCCACCATGCCAGCCATGGGTTGTACATTAACTAATAACAGGGAAAACAAATAAAATATTTTACAGAAGGGTCAACTACAGACACTCCTAAACAATTTTTTAGGAGGGTCAACTTCGGACACTCCAAAACAAATTTTTTGGAGGCTCGCCTACAGACATTTGACTGCTACCTCAATCTAACTTGGTCACTTGTTGGTGTCACTACGCTGTCACCATGATGTGTCAGGCTTATGCCTGCGTCGTGGGGAGGGGGATAGCACAGCAGTGCCAGCATGAGCAGTGGTGTCACCTGCAGGCGGTGATGGACCTTCGTTGCACCTAGTTGGGTGCTTCCCTAACATGTGATGGGTATTTGCCTCGCCTTTCTTGGTCTGGGTGAGCACAATTGCCATGAGGGTAACCACCAGGCTGTTGCCTGAGAATTTGGGGTAATGGTGGGATTAGGCAGCCTCAGAGGCATCCATGCATGCTGCCCCTGCTGTTTCCTGTCCATTTCCGTGGTGTTTCCATCATTTTCTGAGGTTTCCAGGTTTTCACCCAGCCTTCCCTAGGCAGAGCCTTGGTCCCCTGCAAAAATGCTCGAGTCTCCCATTGACTTCAATGGGGTTCGTTATTCGAAACGAGCACCCGAGCATCGGGAAAAGTTCGACTCGAATAACGAGCACCCGAGCATTTTAGTGCTCACTCAACTCTAATAACAATATATATGGCCATAGTGTCCATTCATCAAGACCTACCAGTTAATCTGAAAAATTGTACCATGAAGTTTTAGCTCCCAGTATCTTTTCTTTTGAATAGGCATCTATGTGTCCTATTGTTTAAATTAAAAATGTTTGCTTTTCTATGTTATTATTTATATTCTAATTAATCCTGAAATGTTTCAGTTTTTATACAGACCACTGAGCCTGAGAAGTCACTTTTAAGTAGTCATCTAGTAGTAGTAGTCATCTCACTATCATCACCACAATAAGCCAAAACCTAATTCCCCTCACTGTACAATGACTGCTTCACAAAGTTTGCCTAGATGAGTGTTTCATATAAGTCAATCTCCAGACTACAGTTTCCTATGGACTATGTGGATGCTGTAAAGCAAATCTCTGAGCTGCTGTTAACAGAAAGAACAGCAACTCAGGGAAGATGGCTGGCCCATCATCATGTAAAATATATACAAAAATGAATCAGTTTCAGTATCTGGTTTCATTTTAATTAGGAAAAAATTATGTGTGACACATTCCCTTCATTGTGATTGCACAAGAATTTTACCATCTCTGGCCATAATAATCAAATTGTGGACAGCCCAAAATTTAGGATTAAACACAAAACATGATTGGATGAAACATTTCAGGCTTTTGAGAAGGAATGAGGAAAATGAGTAGATAAAGTGAACCTCTAAGCTCATCATTATCTGAGCTCAGATTCTCTGGTAAAGTAATATTTATGTATGAATCAGACTAAGGGAATACAATATGTACCAGACCATCCTCCTAGGCAGTAGTATTGTTATACCATAATAAACAATAAATTAAATTATGACTAAAAGATTTAAATGGGTTTTCATTGACTTCTTCAACATTTATGGTATGTCTTCATCCTTGGAAAAATGGTGTTGCCCAGTTCATCTTAAATCTAATGGAGAATTGGATGGACTTTAGTTCCATCTTCTCTATTGAAATTTAGCTGAGGAAGCCAGGGGTTTCTTGTGCACATCCAAGTCTCCATTGTCTTTGGCTGGTGTGAATATGTGAATAGGGGTCACAGAATTCCAATTTTTCCAATAAATGAGAGTCCCAGAGCATTTATGGCATCTCCTCTGGCTATGCCTCAATGTTGAAGTTAGAAATACCAACTTAATGGTAGGTTCACACCGAGTGTTTTTTAAAGGAATTTTGAGGCAGATTTTCCGGCAGGCTTTTCAGCCAGAGATAGAGGTGGATTCTACTGGAATCAGAAATATAAAGGAAGGACTTTTACTTCTTCCTGCTGGATCTACTGGCTTTGGCTGAAAAACCTGGTGGAAAATCTGCCTCAAAACGTTCTCCAAACATCTTTGTGTGAAGGTACACTAACAATGAAGATTAAAATTTCACATGGAATGAAAAAAAAATGATGGAGGCAGGTGGACATCATAAAATGTTTTAGAAGACCAGTTCCTGAAAACAAAATAACTGTAAAGACCGGTATCATAGAAGCAGTAGAGAATCTATTTTGAAAGTTGAAACATGTTTTTTTTTTCTCAGAATTTTAGGCTGTATTGGAAAAGAGGAAAATGTGAAGACCATCAAATGGTAATTAGTTTAGAATAATCTCTTAATGTTTGTATAGAACATTAGTACCACAGGACATAAAGGTTAAGTATGTACTAAACTACAGAAAGCGATGAGATGTTCACTTCCAGGATCTAAAACATAAACAAAGTAGCAAACCAAAAGATGCAAATCAAAGGCACAATGCTAGAGAAGAAAAGACAAAAGCTATAAAACAATAATCAGTTTGGAATAGCCTCTTAATGTTTCTGTAGAACATTAATACCACAGGACATCAAGGTTAAGTACTAATAGAAGACCATTCTATGTTCTACACTACAGAAAGAGATGAGAAGTTTTCTTTCAGGATCTAAAACATAAACAGAGTAACAAGCCAAAAGATGTAAATCAAAAGCACAATGTAATACTAGAAAAGGAGTGATTATGTTTGTAAATAATTTCCTAGGACTACAGGGAGTTCTTCAAAGACATGTATGTAGTGTAACTGCAAATCAACGTGCAGAATCTAGGTTACTTAATAAGCCTGATGACTACAAAAATAAATATACGGTTTCACTAACCTTGTTTGATTATGCAGAGGAAGAAAGCATTGTCTTGATGTCTGAGGCACTCTGAGTAGCTTTCATCTGTACTCTGTAGATTGTGCTCATATGAGAAAATCAATATTACAAGACAGGATTTGTTCCGATATGTAAATACAAAACAGTTCCACTAACTATTTCTACCTTTCATTTTCTGCCATTTGTGGTGCTTCCTACAGCAGAGTAAATTCTAAATCCATTACATCGATTCGGGGAGAAACTAATAAGGCTTTTTGTTACATCAAGAAAATACAAGGAGATCAAACAAGTCTAAAATTATAAATGAGGGCGGTAGTGTCAGAAACAATTAGGTGAACATTACTTACAGTAAACTGCTTGGTGGGTAGAAGAAAAAAGTTCAAGTGTTGGACACTTTAAGTATAAGGAATGTGAAATTTACAAGAATTTGTGTATACCGGTACATCACACAGGCAGAATAAAGTCATGACATCTGACAGCATAATAATGTCATATTTTATTAAAAAAGTAATAATGTGTGGAATGGAAAGCGCAGGATTCATAAAGACAGTATGTTTTATTGTAGAGCAGTATGTAAAGAATAGGATGGTATATATGGTACAAAATATATCACATTGATACCTCTTCACTAATTTTGATACACCAAGAAAAAGACGATAACTAAGGATTCTTTCACCCTTTACTACCTACTTGACTGAGTCTTACAGTTGGTGGAAGTTGACGGTAGCCCCACTGGTCTCATATTCTGAGAACATAAAGTGGGTACACATCTTCATGTTGATCCTCTAATTCTGACTACAAATAGTGTCTTTTGTAGTCAGGTTTGGTAGAAGCTACTGTTAGTCTTCACAACACAAGACTGTTCTGTCAAATGACTGATCTATTCATAATGTCACATAGCAACCGCAGTGACTTTGAAATTTAATCTCATAAGGAGGGATAATGAGGTTTTACAGCCTAGCTTGGTGAGTGGAAAGAAATGGATTACTTCCGTGTAGGAGTGGACACGTTGATACAGCAGGAAGGAGAGAAAATGGTGTAGTTTGTGCAATATTCAGTGTACTGTGGTAAGTCAGTGATCACAGAGCTAAGGTAGTAATGCTGGTAGTGGGGGTACTTATTAGTAACAGTTCCATTAACATATCCCCTTAATTATACCAATTCTGCAAATTTTCCCCATAAGTTGCATTATATCCTTTTATTGTACATGGGGTGTTTTCCAGCATTAGTGATAATATTCTAGGATACTAAGGGTCTAGAGTGGTTTATCAGCAAATAATCAATATTTTTGATGGTTTAAGGTAGAGAAGGGTTATTTATATATTATGCATGGTCGCTATAGGCAGTGGCGTACATAGAAAAGTAAGGGCCCCACAGCAAGGGTCAAACCAGGCCCCCCACACAGGACAGAAGGGTTTTCTCCTAAACCCTGTTCAATTACCCTTGAACTGCCTCATTTGCTAAAAAATGTTCCTTTAGAGGGTAGAGTTCTGCCTAAGTTTTCACCTCCAATAGAAGAGGAGATAATCCCAACTAAGACTGGGCACCCTCCTGCCCTGGGCCCCATAGCAGTCGCATAGTTTGCCGATATGGTAGTTATGCCCCTGACTATAGGTAAATATCTAATTCTCTATTTTCCTGGTGATCTCTAAGGCTTTAGTGATTAACACTATACATATATATAGTGCATGGTGGTACAAGGTTTATGGGCAGGAGGGGAGTTCATGGAATATTTATCTGTAGTGTTGGAGGTTGCATGAGTCCATGAAAATAGTGTAAACTGGAATTACCCTTTCCAATGAACACAACTTTGATACTGCCCCTAAACAGAGTATTGAGGAGGTCACTTAACCCTTACCCTGTATTTTAATAGAGTTGTCAAGAATTAGAAAAATAAGGCTGCTTTTTTCCAAAAACATCACCACACCCCTCCACAAGTTGTGTTGGGTATTGCAGCTCTGCCCTATTGAATCTAATGAAGTTGAGAGACAATAGCCGACAAAACCTATGGACAAGGGTGGTGCTGTTTTTGGAAGAAAGCAACTATGTTTTTCTAATCTTGGACAACCCCTTTAAGAGGTAAAATAAAGGTTTTCACTCTTCCTCATCCTGAATAGAGGACAATAACCCAGGAATTCTGCATTAATTACAAATCATTAACTATTGTCTCTTTTAAGAATTTGAAATTTATTTGAAATATTCATTGCTGTTCGGCTCCAGATAATTGTTTGGATGAGAGTTGCATACATTCACTTTCTAGTAATGACTGGCGATAGAAGCTCAACCTATTTTAACCCTGTACATTATTACTTGTCTACACCAGAAGCTCATGCCTGGCTCATTATAATGTGTTCACTTGACAAATTAAAGGTCATAATGATCTGATACTTGTGATTAGCCTTTTTTGTCAATCCGCAAGAGTAAGCTGATAACACATCAAAGATAACACACAAAAAATGAAAATGTGTATTATATTAGATGGATCTTTGTAAATTATTATGTATACAAAATAAAATATATTCATGGTCAAAAGTTTTGAGACTGACCCAAATTTGGGTTTTCTCAAAGTTTGCTTATGGAGGAAATTTGCATTAACTCAAGGTTGTCATAAATAGTGATCAGATGATCATGATCATGCTGCGGTTTGCTCTCCGGTCCAGGTATCCGCACCAAGACGGATCCGGAATGACCCCCAATGCAAGTCAATGGGGGCGGATCCGTCTGGTGTGACCACAATGGTAACCGGATCCGCCCTCCATTGACTTTCAATGGAGTTCATGACGGATCCGGCTACACATACACACATACAGACATAGACATACACATAAACATAAACATACACACACATATAGACATACAAATACACATACATACTTACATGCTCCCCGGCAGGTCTTCAGAGCAGCGTAGGGACAGGTCGGCGTGCACAGATGACGATTCCACCAGGCGCCCAGCAGAGCGAAGACCTGCCGGGAGCATGTAAGTATGTATGTGTGTTTGTTTGTCTATATGTGTGTGTGTGTGTGTATGTATGTACTGTGTGACATGTGTGGGGCCGGAGCACGGTTCCGGCTCCACACATGTCGCTGCGGCAGTCCGGATCCGGCAGCACCCTTCACCTGCCGGATCAGGCCTGCCGCTAATGTGAAAGTAGCCTTATGCTGATTGAATTAGAACAGCAGACTGGTTGCTTTAAAAGGGGGAGTTGTGCTTGAAATCATTGTCTTCTTCTGTTAACTATGATTACCTCCAAGGAAACATGTGATGTCATTGTTTTAAATCAAAAGCGCTTCAATCACATTGCTGCATGTAAGATGGCATCTAAATCAATCATTTGGATCAGAGGTTCAATTGATATGAAGAAAGCTTTAGGGCACCCAAGAAAGTCCAGCAAGTGTCAGGACCATCTGCTAAAGAGGATTCAGCCTCGGGATCGAGTTGCCAACGGTGCAGAGCTTCCTCAGGAATGGCAGCAGACCGGTGTGATTGCATCTGAATGGACAGTGAGGCAAAGGCTTTTGGAGTATGACCTTGTTTGGTCAAGAAGGGGAGCAAAGAAGCCACTTCTCTTCAAAAAAAACATGGATAACAGACTCACAACCTGCAGGAAGTACAGGGATTGGACTGCAGAGGACTGTAGTAAAGTTATTTTCTCTGATGAAGCCCTCTTCAGACTGTTTGGGACATCTGGAAAAATGACTGTCCGGAGAAGAAAAGGTGAACATTACAATGAGTCCTGTGTCAATAAAGCATCCTGAGATCATTCATGTGTCGGACTGCTTCTTATCCAATGGAGTGGGCTCACTTACATTTTTGCCTAAGGCTACATTCACATGAAAAAAAAAAATACCCATGAAAAACAGACACAATGCAGCATTGGAAGCTCACTACTACATCACTATTCCGTTTACTTCAATGAAAGTAGTGCTGTAGTAGTGGACTCATGCTGCTACATTTCTGTTGCTGTGTAGCTTCAGTGCTGACTTACGTCAATAAAGCTACACAGACCAGCTGATTGGTGGGGGTGCAGTGTGTTGGACTCCCATTAATGACCTATCCTGGGGATAGGTAATCTGTTAAAACCATGGACAACCTGTTTAACCAAATCCCAAATCAATGTCATTCCAACCACTGACTGACTGTGGCTGTGTATATGTAAACAATGAAGGGGATAGGTTGATTCCTGTATTAGGCTGATCAGCATGAGTCCTGGAGGTTGCACCACCACTAATCAAACAAATGTCTTAGGACATGCCATCAATGTTCTAGTAATGGAGAGCCCCTTTATATATATATATATATATATATATATATATATATATAGGATTCAGTGCCATGCTAAAAGATATTGGGGCAAATATGTTAATCCTATAAATGGTATAGACATAGACCAGTTATCTAGATATGCATAAGATTTATCCCAGAGGCTCAGGCTGGATGATAAATGTGGAGCACAGCTAGTTACATCTCTCTGACTCTAAACCAACTATTAGGCTGCTTACTTTATGACAGAATTCTACATCAGAATTTTTGGTCAATTTTGGCGCAAATGTTGCACCTCAGACCATGGGCTTTTCCAGCAAACCATGCCTCCTTCCTGTTTAGACACCTCCTTGGCAAGCTTGGCACAGTGGACTTTTCAAAAACTAAATGTACATGTGCCAAATTGTGCCAAAAATTGCATCAATTTTTTTCTAATTTTGACAAATGGTGGTACAATTTACAACAAGGTCTAGGTGCACTCACATTAGTAAATGTGGCCATTGCATGATTTCATATTAAGATGAAACTTGTGGGTTAAAGGAGCACATTAGCACATTTACTTGCCTCTCCTGGTGTGTATAATATCGGAAAGCACTTCTCAGTATACATAAAGTATACCCAGTTCTTAGTATACATTAAAAAATATGAAACAAATATGACACAAGTAATAAAACCAGCCATGATTCCTTCTTGCTCTCATGAATAATTTAAGAGATAGATGAGGCAAAACCAACACACATCTTAAGCAAAAAAATGGAAAAGTTGAAACTAATGATCTATGCAGGGCTACCAGGGAGACTTTACCATGGTGCTTTTATATTTCTAATATACCATTTGTATGACCATGCAATGTCACTAAAGCAAGGGACAATCGGTACACCGAGACAATGCTCACAAGAGCAACACAACAAAATGCATGAAAGTAGAATAAACACATGAAGTGGCACACAATTACAATAACTATTAGTAATGACAGCAAGACACAGTTGCTAGTACAGAACTGGACTATATATGTTGACATGTGTCATCAGAAAATGACCTATTGTTTAAATCAGATTCTTATTTTTAAACTTTTTAAATATTTTTTTGTTATTTTTAATTTTCCATGTCAATATCTATATTTAACCAAAAACCATAAAATCCGGCAGTTTTCTCACTGGCCACTAAGCCTAACTATAGGGCCACTTCTTGGTCTGTACAGATCTCTTTACGGCAGTTATCTGCTTATCTGATATTCTAATCCTGCATGTAATGATATCACCTCTGTGTATAGATAGGACCAGATCCACTACTCACAATGACCTCTGCACAGGTCACAGAGCATGCCTAGAAAACTCTCCCATAGAAGTCATGATGGCCGCTCCCATAATAATGTTCAGAAAACAGAATTTAAAAAATCTGAAAACAGAAAATAAAAATCAGATTAGAAAAATGATGTTTTACTATCTGGAACGTTTGGTGATACATTTCCTTTAAGATATATTCATATTTTATCTGCTTATCTTCACCTTTGTCCAAATTTTTCATCAATAAGGAACCACAAAATACCATGTCCTAGAAAATTTTGGGGGGTTGTGGGATTTAGAAAATCTCTATTAGTTTTAAGGGTTGCCTAGTGGGATAAAACATTATAGACAAGGGTAAAGTATAAAATTGAAGAAACATTACTCACCTCACTGAGCTCCCACCACTACCATTCCAATACTACAAAGCTTACCATCTGGCCTCCACTTCCTGATCCTGGGGAAGGAAATAGCAGGAGCCGATAGCTGACTGAGGCAGGTCACTGCTGCCCAGGAAGCAACGACTAGTGAAGATCTGGTAAGCACAGAATTGCAGTGATGGGAGATTGATGTGGGAAGTGAACTTTTTTTTAACCCATTCTTCCACGTAACTAATATCCCTATTTTTTATCCCACAGGACAATCCCTTAAAAAGAGAAGAGTCCCAATTTCATCTCTTCGACAAAGCAGATATGGCTATAAAGAGTGTCTCTAGCTTTTTAAGTCCTGACACATCTGTGCCTTAAACAGACTGTGCAATCCCTCAATTTCCCTCTGGGGGTGCTACAGGGAAGCGAAAGCCGGTCTAGCGATTTATATTTATACTAGTGATGTTCAGTGTATCACCAATCAGGCTAAATAATAAAATACCCAAATTGTCCTAATTTCCAAATGGTACATAACTAAGTCTAATGACAATTCAAAATTATAATAAAGTTTTGTACTCTTCTTTAAGAATATAAAAAACACTACCTTTTCTTCTACATATGTATCTAGGTGCATAGAAATATTCACATTAAAGTAAGTCGTGTGCCAACTGTTTAATAAAGAACATATAAAAAATAGTCACTACAAAGTCTTATAAAAAAAAGAACAGAATAAATACAATTTTAAATAATTATGATCTGTTGAGGCTTGAAAGCAGTATCAGTGATATACTTCCTTTGGAATTAGACATTTTTGACCTCCAGTACTTTTAGGCCTGTGTGCATAGCAATTTCCCTTTGAATTGTTCTACAAAGAATGTTTAGTGATTGAAGTAAAGCATTATAAAATATACATGCTGGTCAGTAGTATGCCACTGTGCCTGGATCTAAAGTGGAGACACTTTGATTAAGAGCTTTCTAGAGATTTACTGAGTATTGCCAATGAATAAATCTTACAGATTTTATATTAAAACCATTAAACCTCCCATTACATTTATTTCATTGTTGTGCTGACAGTCTATTTGTCTTTTAATATCTACCTTATCTATAGAAATGAAAAGGCTTGAAATTTCTGAAGAAAATATTCAGATATTTAAAGGGCTTTACAGATGGTGTTACAGAAGTTAGGGAGAGTTCATATCAACGTTTCATTTTCTGGATCAGAAGAACAGAAAAAAAAAATCAAAATCCTGTAAAAAACAAACAAACTGATTCTGTGCATCAGTTAGGGCAGGTTCGCATTTGCGTTATGGAATTCCATTATAGGTTCCGTTAAAACAGATATAATGGAATATAACGGAATTCTAGGATGGAATGCATAATGGAAGCCTTTAAGAGGCTTTCCGTTTTGCTCCCTCCTAATACATGTCTATACGGACACATAATGGTTCCTTTTGGTTACGTTATACATGATGGAAAAAATAGTCCTGTCGACAAGCTCTCCTGCTCTGAATAGCAGCACAAAGTCAGAGGCTCTGCTTCCACTTACCGAGCAGCACCCAGAAGTGTAGCGGCGCATGCACAGTCGCTAGTCTGGTAGAACAAGCAAAGTCTCTACCCTAGCGCCGATACTTGGAGAAACGCCACAGGAGAGAGACTGTTAATCACGCAGCGGGCAGTGGGGATAATTCTTCATGCCCAGGCACAACCTCCTGCAGGTGAAGAACTCTTGTAGATGAGACATATCGATTTGTACATCTCTAGGGTGGACCACACAAAACCTTCCTCTACTACTTTCTACATTAATCTTCCTCTCTCTATATAAAACACTTAGATTTTTGTATATGCATCAAAAAGTGCTTTTTAATTATTGGAATTTTGGGCATTTTGAAAAAGTTTCATCAGACTTGCTTACATTTCCATGCTGATGCCACTTGGGAAATTAACCATCTAATAGTAACAATCAAAAGCTAAATAATTAAATTGTTTTTACTTCTCATTGTAAGCAGATGATATTTTTAACTGCACTTTAATAATGCCATGCCCTTTATAAGCCAAATTAATGTTTTCTGCCATCCTGTTTCTGAAGTACATGTCAGCTTAATTAAACTATTAATGGCTGGCAAATTTTTAAGTACCCTATATTCTTCATTAAATTGTGTCTGCTTTACAAGAAGACACAGGAAAATATTCTAAATCCGTAACAGATTCTTGCTCTGACTAAAGTTCTCCTTGATCGTTAAAGGTTATGATGAGACATGTCTATTCTCCTTGATGAGTTGCGTCGATCACCAAATCCATTCTCGTACAAAAGATTTCATTGACTGCTTTGGAAATAAATGACAAGAATCAATTTTAATATTTTGCTCCTTGTGGAAAGCTTATTTTTTATGTAAATGAGAAGAATGGCAATGGTGTTTATTCAAAAGCAGTTCATGCAAAGTTTAACTTCTCTTTAATAGGATACTCACAGATTTAAAATTTAAAGTCAATTGACAGTTATGATGTTGGAGTTTACGAGATCTCTTTAGGCCAATATATGGAATAAGTGACCCTTTGCTACTTTAATACAGCACATTATATTTAAAAGGAGTGTCCATTTTTTAATCTGCCCCCCCAGCCAGCTGTACCTGTGGAGAAATACATATTCACCTGCTCCATTCAGGCTCCCTACCTCTCTTCCCTGGACTTCTGGTCCCCGTCTGTCAACTTCCACACAGACGGAGTTAGATACATTGCTGCAGCCAATGACTGGACTCAGCTGTAACATGTCCCTAAGTGACACATGATCCAACAGTCACTTGGGGCATGTCACCACTGAGGCCAGTCATTGGCTGCAGTGGTATATGTGACCTTGTCCATGCGGAAGTTAACAGAAGTTAACAGACAAGGACCAGAAGTTAATGAAGAGAGAGCCAGGAAGCTGGAATGGAGTGGAGAAGAGCAGGTTCCACTTGGGGACACGTCACCACTGAGGTGAGTTATTTTCTGCAGCGGTATATGTGACCTTGTCCATGCGGAAGTTGACAGACAGGGACCAGGAGTCAAGTAAAGAGAGAGCCAGGAATTTGGAATGGAGTAGAGAAGAGCAGGTGCCACTTGGGGACACGTCACTGCTGAGGCCAGTCATTGGCTGCAGTGGTATATGTGACCTTGTTCAAACGGTTGACAGAAGTTGTTAGACAGGGACCAGGAGTCAATGATGAGAGGGCCAGGGGGCTGGAATGGAGCAGCGACAAGCATGTGAGTATGGATTTCTCCACAGGTACAGCCGGTTGTGGGGCAAATTAAAAATCTAGACAAGCTCTTTAACTTTATATCCAGAGGCGTAGCTAGAGGTTCAGCACAGGGGGGCGAAACATACTTGAGTGGGCCCCCCACTTAGTGGCTTCCCAAACGCACATTTCCAACTTCACAGGCACATACTACTAGTTGTGTTTATAATATTGTATTAGAAAGATGACTGTATAAACTGCTAGATCATCTATGCTGTTAAGTACAGTACAATAGACTTTCTACATACCCTAGTCTAAATACTCTACCACATAATGCAGTAAAATATAGGAGTAATAGGAGTAAAAAACAAGAGGACTCCTATGTTAAAGGAAACCCGTCCCCAGTGTTTACATCACTAAACTAACAGTCCCCTGCCCCATCAGACCTCAGATCAGCATATTGTGCCCCATCAGACCTCAGATCAGCAGAACGTGCCCCCATCAGACCTCACATCAGCCTACTGTGCCCCCATCAGACCTCAGATCAGCGTATTGTGCCCCCATCAGACCTCACATCAGCCTACTGTGCCCCCATCAGACCTCAGATCAGCGTATTGTACCCCCATCAGACCTCAGATCAGCAGAATGTGCCCCATTAGTCCTCACATCAGCCTACTGTGCCCCCATCAGACCTCAGATCAGCGTATTGTGCCCAGATCAGACCTCAGATCAGCAGAATGTGCCCCCATCAGACCTCACATCAGCCTACTGCCCCATCAGACCTCAGATCAGCAGAATGTGCCCCCATCAGACCTCAGATCAGCCTACTGTGCCCCCATCAGACCTCAGATCAGCGTATTGTGTCCCCATCAGACCTCAGATCAGCAGAATGTGCCCCCATCAGACCTCACATCAGCCTACTGTACCCCATCAGACCTCAGATCAGCGTATTGTACCCCCATCAGACCTCAGATCAGCAGAATGTGCCCCCATTAGTCCTCACATCAGCCTACTGTGCCCCCATCAGACCTCAGATCAGCGTATTGTGCCCCCATCAGACCTCAGATCAGCCTATGTGCCCCATCAGACCTCAGATCAGCGTATTGTGCCCCATCAGACCTCAGATCAGCGTATTGTGCCCCCATCAGACCTCAGATCAGCAGATGTGCCCCCATCAGACCTCAGATCAGCGTATTGTGCCCCCATCAGACCTCAGATCAGCGTATTGTGCCCCCATCAGACCTCAGATCAGCAGAATGTGCCCCCATCAAGACCTCACATCAGCCTACTGTGCCCCATCAGACCTCAGATCAGCGTAATTGTGCCCCCATCAGACCTCAGATCAGCCTATGTGCCCCATCAGACCTCAGATCAGCGTATTGTGCCCCCATCAGACCTCAGATCAGCAGATTGTGCCCCCATCAGACCTCACATCAGCCTACTGTGCCCCATCAGACCTCAGATCAGCGTATTGTGCCCCATCAGACCTCAGATCAGCGTATTTGTGCCCCCATCAGACCTCAGATCAGCAGAATGTGCCCCCATTAGTCCTCACATCAGACTACTGTGCCCCATCAGACCATCAGATGAGCCTACTGTGCCCCCATCAGACCTCAGATGAGCTACTGTGCCCCCATCACGACCTCAGATCAGCGGTATTGTCGGCCCCTATCAGTAACCTCAGATCAGAATATGTGCCCCCATCAGACCTCAGATCAGCAAGAACTGTGCCCCCATGCAGACCTCACTCAGCATATTGTACCCCCAATCAGACCTCAAGGATCAGCGTACTTGTACCCCATCAGACCTCAGCATCAGCACGAATGTTCCCCCATCAGACCTCACATCAGCCTACTGCCCCCATCAGACCTCAGATCAGGCAGAATGTGCCCCCATCAGACCTCAGATCAGCCCGTACTGTGCCCCCATTCAGACCTCAGATCAGCGTATTGTGCCCCAATCAGACCTCAGATCAGCAGAATGGTCCCCATCAGACCTCACATCGCCTAATGTGCGCCCACTCAGACCTCAGATCAGCGTATTGTGCCCCATCAGACCTCAGATCAGCGTATTGTGCCCCCATCAGACCTCAGATCAGCAGAATGTGCCCCCATCAGACCTCACATCAGCCTACTGTGCCCCCATCAGACCTCAGATCAGCCTACTGTGCCCCCATCAGACCTCAGATCAGCCTACTGTGCCCCATCAGACCTCAGATCAGCGTATTGTGCCCCATCAGACCTCAGATCAGCGTATGTGCCCCCATCAGACCTCAGATCAGCAGAATTGTGCCCCATCAGACCTCAGATCAGCCTATTGTGCCCCATCAGACCTCAGATCAGCGTATTGTGCCCCCATCAGACCTCAGATCAGCAGATGTGCCCCCATCAGACCTCACATCAGCCTACTGTGCCCCATCAGACCTCAGATCAGCATTGTGCCCCATCAGACCTCAGATCAGCCTATGTGCCCCCATCAGACCTCAGATCAGCGTATTGTGCCCCATCAGACCTCAGATCAGCTATTGTGCCCCATCAGACCTCAGATCAGCAGAATGTGCCCCCCCATCAGACACTCAGCCATCAGCGTATTGTACCCCCATCAGACCTCAGATCAGCAGAATGTGCCCCCATCAAGAACCTCACATCAGCCTACTGCGCCCATCAGACCTCAGATCAGCAGAATGTGCCCCCATCAGACCTCAGATCAGCCTACTGTGCCTCCATCAGACCTCAGATCAGCGTATTGTGCCCCATCAGACCTCAGATCAGCAGAATGTGCCCCCATCAGACCTCACATCAGCTACTGTGCCCCATCAGACCTCAGATCAGCGTATTGTGCCCCATCAGACCTCAGATCAGCGTATTGTACCCCCATCAGACCTCAGATCAGCAGAATTGCCCCCATTAGTCCTCACATCAGACTACTGTGCCCCATCAGACCTCAGATCAGCAGAATGTGCCCCCATCAGACCTCAGATGAGCCTACTGTGCCCCCATTCAGACCTCAGATCAGCGTATTGTGCCCCATCAGACCTCAGATCAGAATATTGTGCCCCCATCAGACCTCAGATCAGCAGAATGTGCCCCCATCAGACCTCACATCAGCGTATTGTACCCCCATCAGACCTCAGATCAGCGTATTGTACCCCCATCAGACCTCAGATCAGCAGAATGTGCCCCCATCAGACCTCACATCAGCCTACTGCCCCATCAGACCTCAGATCAGCAGAATGTGCCCCCATCAGACCTCAATCAGCCTACTGTGCCCCCATCAGACCTTCAGATCAGCGTATTGTGCCCCATCAGACCTCAGATCAGCATATTGTGCCCCCATCAGACCTCACATCAGCCTACTGTGCCCCATCAGACCTCAGATCAGCGCATTGTGCCCCAATCAGACCTCACATCAGCCTACTGTGCCCCCATCAGACCTCAGATCAGCGTATTGTGCCCCCATCAGACCTCACATCAGCCTACTGTGCCCCCGTCAGACCTCAGATCAGCGTATTGTGCCCCAATCAGACCTTCAGATCAGCCTATTGTGCCCCATCAGACCTCAGATCAGCGTATTGTGCCCCCATCAGACCTCAGATCAGCGTATTGTGCCCCCATCAGACCTCAGATCAGCGTATTGTGCCCCATCAGACCTCAGATCAGCGTATTGTGCCCCATCAGACCTCAGATCAGCGTATTGTGCCCCCATCAGACCTCAGATCAGCGATTGTGCCCCCATCAGACCTCAGATCAGCGTATTGTGCCCCATCAGACCTCAGATCAGCGTATTGTGCCCCCATCAGACCTCAGATCAGCATATGTGCCCCCATCAGACCTCACATCAGCCTACTGTGCCCCATCAGACCTCAGATCAGCGTATTGTGCCCCATCAGACCTCACATCAGCCTACTGTGCCCCATCAGACCTCAGATCAGCGTATTGTGCCCCCATCAGACCTCAAGATCAGCGTATTGTGCCCCATCAGACCTCAGATCAGCGTATGTGCCCCCATCAGACCTCAGATCAGCGTATTGTGCCCCATCAGACCTCAGATCAGCGTATTGTGCCCCATCAGACCTCAGATCAGCGTAATGTGCCCCCCATCAGACCTCAGATCAGCGTATTGTGCCCCCATCAGACCTCAGATCAGCGTATTGTGCCCCCATCAGACCTCAGATCAGCGTATTGTGCCCCCATCAGACCTCAGATCAGCGTATTGTGCCCCCATCAGACCTCAGATCAGCGTATTGTGCCCCATCAGACCTCAGATCAGCGTATTGTGCCCCATCAGACCTCAGATCAGCGTATTGTGCCCCATCAGACCTCAGATCAGCGTATTGTGCCCCATCAGACCTCAGATCAGCGTATTGTGCCCCATCAGACCTCAGATCAGCCTAATGTGCCCCCATCAGACCTCAGATCAGCGTATTGTGCCCCATCAGACCTCAGATCAGCCTATTGTGCCCCCATCAGACCTCAGATCAGCGTATTGTGCCCCATCAGACCTCAGATCAGCGTATTGTGCCCCCATCAGACCTCAGATCAGCAGTATTGTGCCCCCATCAGACCTCAGATCAGCGTATTGTGCCCCATCAGACCTCAGATCAGCGTATTGTGCCCCATCAGACCTCAGATCAGCGTATTGTGCCCCCATCAGACCTCAGATCAGCGTATTGTGCCCCATCAGACCTCAGATCAGCGTATTGTGCCCCCATCAGACCTCAGATCAGCGTATTGTGCCCCATCAGACCTCACATCAGCCTACTGTGCCCCCATCAGACCTCAGATCAGCGTATTGTGCCCCATCAGACCTCAGATCAGCCTACTGTGCCCCCATCAGACCTCAGATCAGCGTATTGTGCCCCATCAGACCTCAGATCAGCGTATTGTGCCCCATCAGACCTCAGATCAGCGTATTGTGCCCCCATCAGACCTCAGATCAGCGTATTGTGCCCCCATCAGACCTCAGATCAGCGTATTGTGCCCCATCAGACCTCAGATCAGCCTATTGTGCCCCCATCAGACCTCAGATCAGCGTATTGTACCCCATCAGACCTCAGATCAGCGTATTGTGCCCCCATCAGACCTCAGATCAGTGTATTGTGCCCCCATCAGACCTCAGATCAGTGTATTGTGCCCCCATCAGACCTCAGATCAGTGTATTGTGCCCCCATCAGACCTCAGATCAGTGTTTGTGCCCCCATCAGACCTCAGATCAGTGTATTGTGCCCCCATCAGACCTCAGATCAGCGTATTGTGCCTCCATCAGACTTCAGATCAGCGTATTGTGCCCCCATCAGACCTCAGATCAGCCCACCCAGCCACATAAGATTAAAATAATAAACCTTTCTCACCTGTCCCGCGCTGCGGCTTCCCTCTGGTCCAGTGCTCCACTGTCTTCCCTGGCCGGCGCGCACTATGACCTGACGCTGCGTGCCGGACCGGAGGGCAGCCACAGCGCGGGACAGGTGAGAAAGGTTTTTTATTTTAATCTTATGTGGCTGGGTGGACTGATCTGAGGTCTGATGGGGGTCCCTAAATACAAGTGAGCGCTTCCATAATGGAAGCGCTCACTTGTATTCGCCTGTTAGTCATCCTTGCTGGGCCCCTCCTGACTCACTGGGCCCGGAGCCGTCGCCCCCTCTGCCCCCCGGTAGCTACGCCTCTGTTTATATCTTTTGTAGAGTTTTTTGCAGTATATTGCTACAAATGACACAAATAATTACAGTAGCAGCAGGGTGTGCAATTTCCGCATTGCAAAACTACGGCAAATCACAGTAAAAACACATGGTTTCTACCATGTGATTTTTGTAGTGTTTTTTTTTTTACCCCAATCCAATCCTGTAAACCCATTAAATCTTTTCTTTCCAGAGAACACTTCTCATTTAGATCTGGCAATACATTCTGAGCATAGTGTTCTGTCCTCAAGTGAATGGGGTTGTATGGCAGTTCCTTGAACCAAGGGGAAGCATCACTGTGCAGTGAAACAATGAGAAGGAGTCATAAGCAGTATGAACCCTTCATTCTACGGATCATGGAGTTCACCTATAAAGAGAACCTGTCACATTGAAAATGCAGTCCGACCTGCAGGCAGCAGTATTATAGAGCAGGATGAGCTGAGCAGATTGATATGTAGTTTAGTGGGGTAAAATTCTGCAGAACTATTAATTATACAGTTAAATTCCTGCTGTTTCCATGCTTAGGAGTCCAGTGGGCAGTTCTGATGGCCTTCCCTGTCTGAGTGTGCATATTGAAATAGCTGTCAGTCAATTAATGGGACTGGGGAAGGAGGCGAATTTTGCCATTCCTGCCCTGGGCACCATTTACTTGCAAATATGCTAGTCTGTAAAAAAAAAAGTTATGGATGGCACCTACATGTGCTATGAAGTGATCTATTGCTTCTCAGCATAATTTATAAACATCTCCATTGAGGCACTCAGTATACAGTATATGTTTTGATCAAAATGCATAGGTCCACTAACCACGTGGCCTCTTATGAGTGGGTCCCTACTCACTTGCAACCCCACCCTTTAAAACCTGTGTGGACCCATAGATTTCTATGGGTGCCATATTACAGCAACATACAGTGAGAAATATGTACGAAGCTATCATACGGGGGAGTGCATAATCCTGTGCTCCAAAATAATTTTATGAATCTCTGGAAAAAAAATAAAAATAAAGTAACCCCTACCAGTATATGCAAAAACAAATTATTAATGGATTTAAAGGGAACTGGTCATCTCCGAAACACCCCCTGAACTAGAGTAAGTGGTATATAGTGTAAGTGATGCTGAATCCGAATATGTAAGTTTTATCTTCATATTCACTTCCATTCCGACGCTGTGCTCCCACAAACCAGCAGTAAAATACATTCACAGGACTCTTCTTTGAGTCCTCTCCATTATGTGAGTGAGCACCGGAGTCTACTGAGTGCATTTTATTGCTGGTTTGTGAGAGCACAGCGTCAGAATGGAAGTGAGTATGAAGATAAAATTTACATATTCGGATTCAGCATCATTTACACTATACACCGCTTACTCTAGTTCAGGGGGTGTTTCGGAGATGACAGGTTCCCTTTAAATGTTATAAAGACTGGGTGTAGAACACTGTCAGATTTCTCGGAAGACTCTTTCCTGGCTATAAAATCTGTGATTCAGTTTTTTTTCTCTTTCTTTCTTTGGTATTAAATCACTTTCTACTATACTGAGCATATCTCGCTAGAGCTGGATCTTGTTACTATACTTTAATGACAACTTTGGCCTTCCATTGTCTATCTGATTGGAATCAATGCCAGGGCATTTGATCTTGTTCACTTTCTCACCATAATGAAACCCCTCTGTGATGTGACAGCTATAGAATAACAAGTGGCCGCAGCACTGGTGTTAACAAGAGAATGGCTTATTTAGGTAATTAGGTTGTTTTCTGGTCTGAGATCAAAAGTTGTCAATAACTGCTCTAAATAACATGTGGCTTTCTTTTAAAAATTACTCCATGAAATGCTGGTTGTAACAAGTGCAACATTTTACCCTTTATTTACTCAGGAACATTCAAGTTAAATGTGTTTAAGGTCTATACTCTATATTCAGACACTGTAAATTGTGTAGAAGGTGTTTCTAAAGGTGTCCATTCACCGTCAATAGCTGTTATATGGAGAGGGGAAGGAGATAATTTGGTAAGGTTTCAGCCACTAACAAGACCCCTGTTTAAAAAAAACCCATTTAGGACATGATCCACCTTCCTCCTGCTGGGGGTACCAAGTAGAGAGAAAGGCCTGCTGTAGCAGATGAGCACCAAAGATAAATAGGAGGAGAGATAGCCATAGTGACATAGTGCTGGGACCATTGCCCATACCCCTGTGAAGCATTGCTAGGATGTAATGCAGTATCAATTTGCTGGGGTGAGCACTAAAATAGGCCTTTTGCATCAGATGCTGCAGCTAATGAGTGCAGAGTATGTGCAGTAGAAGACAAAGGGGGTAATTTATGATGAGAAATACACCACTTTGTAGCGTACTTTTGTCACAGATTCAATCGCAAAGGGGATTTATGGCCGAATCTGCAACTTTTCCCCAATGACGCCACTTTTCCAAGGTGGCGGGAAAAGGGGAAGTGGCATGGGCTGGGAATGGGGAAGCCCAACCCATCTCATTTATCATTTTTTACTCCTGTTTTTGCCATAGAAAGTAACTTAAAGTTGCACGGCCAGCGCCTAAGTTATACAGAGGCTGGCAACTCTACATAACTTAGGCACATGAAGCGCCAGTGCTTGGTTATTAAGACTGGTATCTAAAATGCCGGTCTTAATAAATTACCCCAAAAGTTTCCCTCATGTGATAGAAAGGCCAGTTGAGTGCTGCAATAGCCGAGCAACAGAGAGTTACCTACTTAAAAGTGTGCTGAAAGTCTTAAGTGGTAGCATTGAATGCAGCACACATCTGATGCTGTGCCTGTTCAAGAAGAACATGCCCAAGCAGTCCAGGCCCTTTCTGATGTTCACAGATGGGAATGAGGATCGTCAGTCACCATGACTTCAGTGACCAGAAGATGGCCACATGCAACAAAAGTGGCCCACAGAGTGACGAAGGTAAAGGGAATCTCCTTCCCCATAAGCCGGTGATGGAAGTGGGTTAGAGAGTTTAAGTAGCCCATGATGTGGAGTGGCTGCTGTAGGATGCGCATGGGGTAAGGTAACTGCCAATTGTAAGGAAATTGTAATTATGTTTTATGGAGCTTTACAGGGGTGATTGAGGAGAGAATATGGGTGTAATATTGTCCTAAATGAGGAGTGCGGTGGAGCAATGTGAGTAGCAAGCATCAACCCAGGCACCAGGTGAGGCAGCTTGTAAGCACAGCACCCAGGCCCAGACCAATAGGTGACAGCATTAAATATCTGTACCCAAGCTTCTTCTACCCAGAGGAAACATCCTCTCACCCCAATATATATATATATATATATTATATATATATATATTTGAAAAAAAATGGATTGAAAAGAGGAAGACATTCAAGAAACTTTATATGATGGGTAACATGTGGGGAGTGTAGGAATCACTTTTTTTTTGCATGGATACAAGTATACAGCACAAGGACTCCTTACTGCGCTCAAACACAAAACACTGACCCAATACATACGGGCTTAGAAAAGTTTGGCAAGTACCAAAGACAATTCCAGTTAAAACAGAGACTTTGGGGGTAGCTGATGAATTACTGTACATAGGTTGGCAAGACAACAGGAACAGATAACAGATACGTAACAGGTGACTCAGTCAAGCAGTCTGTAGTGTTTAGGCATGCTTTCAAGCCAATGTAGCCTGCAGATTCCATAGTCACAGGAATAGCATTCTCGGGTATAGCCTATGCGGCAGCTCAGCAGGTGGTGGCTGGCTATTAGAAATCCTTTCAGCTTCATGTCTTCTCAAGCTCTGGCTCTCCTTGTTCACCCCAATATATTTTGTGCCTAGTGTAAAATATAGCCCTGGCAATGGCTGTTAGTTTACAAAAAACCCCCACATTGTCTCACATGATAGTATGTTGCGACACATCAAACTTCATGTAGGATGGAAATAAATACTCACCTATAGAGGTTTTGTATAGGACACGATACCCAAAGTAGCATATAGTAGAAAACCATGGTGTTGCCATCTTCCTTTAATCACTGGTCTTAACGGATGCTCAGACAGTCAGCATCATCCAAGAATAACAAAGAGCTGACATCAACCCTCCATGATGAATGCAATAGACAGAATTCATATGTCACGAAATGCAGAAGAGGTTTATTTGTCTCAAATACCTATATGATATATGACATATGGAACATGCCTCTTTTATCAGAAGAATATGTTTTACTGTTATATATTTTGAGAGAAATTAGCTTTTTTTTGACATTCCAACACCTACAGACTTTGGAGGCCATTTATAATGACCACCTATGCCAGAAACTGGTGTAAAAAAAGTTATACGGACCAACGGGGAGTGATGTGGGTATGTGGGGGGGGGGGGTGACAGAGGTGGGCCATCAACCCTAGCAAATTCATTATGATGGAAATCTACTCCACATAGGGGCTGAGGAAAAATTTCAATCTAGGCGCACCAGCTGCCAGAGGATATGCCTAATTTATGACGAGGCCTGCGCCATCCTGCTTTGATAAATAATCCCCTTTGTCTATTGATTTTTCGGCTGGGTTGTACAAGCTTCTAATTCTTCTTGGATCCTGATTGGTAATAGATGTGGATTTTTTAGACGTCTGTTCAAAACCTAAACCAGATGAACGCTTAATAAACTAACCAAATGAGAAGGGGTGATTACGCATTCTGGATGGAGTTATCTTTAAATTAATGTAAAAGACCAAGGTTGTTCAAATTGCCATGGACATAAAGTAACACTCTTTACTCCCATTGTCTTAGAATTGTCTTCATTTCCCAGACATCATGTCATTCAATTTTGCTACAAGTAAATTAAATCTAGCAAGACATAATAGTTTATATCTGCTTGTAAATTCGAAGCATTTTCTGGTGCCAAGAAACTTCTAGTCTTCACTTTAAAGTAACAGATTAAATTATCGAAGAAAAAAAAAACATGGTAACGTCTTCCTAAACCGTTCGACAGCACTAATTTCTTAAGAATGGTAAATGAGTTATTGACCTGTTCATTAAAGTCATCTCACAGTAGTTTTTTCTTTCTTGTTGTTGCTCTACACCTTTAAATTGTGGAATTCGCAAAAAAAAAAAAAAAAAAAAAAATGCTGATCTTCTTTGGAAGGCAAAAAAGGAGACAGTTCTTCATATATAGATTCCCCGTCTTTGGAGTCTTGTTTGCTGGGCACAAGTTATAATGGATACAAAACTGTATGGGGCATAGCAGACATGATGTACGCTCTACAGGAAATCTGAGTCAATGAATCATAAAGGCAGACTCCAGCAGAGGCCTCAGAGTTTGAACATACTGCTAAGAGACAGAAAAGCAGCTTATATGGCTTGCTTTCATACGGCAAGTTCGCATAAATTAGGAAGGAGAGAAATTGTTTAAAGAGATGAGGGGATGCTGCAGGCTACCTCGAGCGGGCAGACAGCCAGGATCCTTGCTGCTCATCATGCAGTGAAGATACTATCTTGCCATACAGCAATACTAATTATCCATTTAATCTTGGGCATTAATGACCAGATTTTCGGTTTGCTTTTGAGAATGGTTTTGTTTTATATTCGGTGAATTTCTGCTTTCTTCCCCCTTCAAGCCCGCTCTAATAATGTTGAATTGAAGAGTGTGCTTGTGCGTATATAAGTGTATATGTCTGTGGCAAAGCTAGCTGTGCTGTAGCTAAAAGGAGAAAAGTATTGTGATTAGAGATGAGCGAGCATTCTTGGCCGAGCATGCTCGAGTGCCATTTTTGCGTATTTGCGTACGCATTTTAAAATTCATACGCTAATCATACGCATATTTTAATCTATACGCAAATGCGTACGAATAGCGTACGAATAGCGTACAAATTGAATTTGTACGCTATTCGTACGCATTTGCGTATAGATTAAAATATGCGTATGATTAGCGTACGAATTTTAAAATGCGTACGCAAATACGCAAAAATGGCACTCGAGCATGCTCGGCCGAGCATGCTCACTCATCTCTAATTGTGATACCTGAAATAAACATATAGACGTACCTACAGTACATAAAAAGTATCAATATTCTACAAAAATAACGCAACAATTCTTATCACATATAATATGCAGTGGTGCTTGAAAATTTGTGAAACCTTCATAATTTTCAATATTTTTGCATAAATTTGACATAAAACTACTTCAGATTTTCATACAAATTCTATAGGTAGATAAGTAAAAGCAAATAAAACAAGCAAGTGAGAAATATTACGCTTGGCCAGTTATTCATTGAGGAAAATTATTCAATATCACATGTCTATGATTGGCAAAAGTATGTGAACCTTTGTTTTCAGTATCTGGTGACCCTTTGTGCAGTAATAATTGCAACTAAATGTTTGGTAGTTGTTGATTAGTCCTGCACATCGGCTTGGAGGAATTTTAGCCCATTCTTCCATACATAACAGCTTAAGCTTTGCTATGTTGGTGGGTTTCCTCCTGTCAGCTCTGCTATGTTGGTGGGTTTCCTACCATGAACTGCTCGCTTTAGGTCCTTCCATAACATTTCTATTGGATTAAGGTCAGGACTTTGACTTGGCCATTCCAAAGTTTTAACGTCATTCTTCTTTAACCATTCTTTGGTAGAAGAACTTGTGCGCTTGGGGTTATTGTCTTGCTGTATGACCCATATTCTGTTGAGATACCGTTGAGGGACAGATGTTCATCATTTCCCTTTAGAATTTGCAGGTATAATTCAGAATGCATTGTTCCATCAATGATGGCCAACTGTTCCGACCTAGATGCAGCAAAACAAGCCCAAACTGTGGTACGACCACCACTCTGTTTCACAGATTTTTAGGCTGAAATGTAGTGTTTTCCTTTCTCCAAACATAACGCTTTCATTTCTTTTCAAACCAAAAAGATATATTCTTATTCATCCACAAAACACTGTTCCAATAGCCTTCTGGCTTGATCAAGTGATCTTAAGCAGGCAGGAAGGTTCTTTTTGGAGAGCAGTAGCTTTCTTCTTGCAATCCTGCCATGGACACTGTTGTTCAGTGTCCTCCTGAGAATTAACATTAACAGCTAACGTGAGAAAGGCTTTTAGTTTCTTAGAGGTTGTACCTTGGGCTCCTTTGTTATCTTTGTGGACTATTAAACACCTTGCTTTTGCTGTGATCTTTGTTGGTTGATCCATCCTGGAAAAGGTAATAATGGTCTTGAATTTCCTCCATTTGTACATATTCAGTCTGACTGTGGATTGGTGGAGTCCAAAATTTTAAAGTGTAACTGCCGTTCCATTTTTTATACCCTAATGGTACAGTACACCCTGCTGCATAAGTGCTTTTGTGCTTTAAAATGTAATCATTTTCCGTTTTACCTGCTAATAACTTCCAGAAATGCATGCTACTTTCCTATTCAGCTGCTCTCTTCTCAGAGTGTTGCCATGTGCAGGTTGTCTTCTCTGTATTATAAATAAGAAACAGATCAGCACTGGGAGGAGGAGCTCAGCCCTGAGTGCCTGGAGCTGGCCTGAGGCAGAAACTAGAAGGGGTTGGGCTGCTTTACATGTTGATATCTCCTGAATGGTACCAGCTAGAAACATGCAACTGGCCTTGTTTGAAAGCTAGCCTGACAGTCAAGGCTTTCATACAAGACCAGAATGACAGATCTAGTCCAAGCAACAGAGGAAACATCACTGTAAGTAATCCAGTCGGGAATAATTGTGAGCAAAATCTGCTTATACTTTTACTTTCAGCTTCATTCAGAGCATCCTGATTTCTATGAGTGATATCTTCCCCTGTACTGAACAGATTTATGTAATTCTGGTATTGTCTGAAAGCTTGGAATGTCAGCTTTCAGATCATATTTCTAGCTGGTACCAAATCAGAGATATGAGCAGCTAAAGCAGCCCCCCCTCCCTGTCAGTATGGAAGAGAATGAGGGACAGTTGACTATTAAGAGGCAAAGATGTAATTCAGGGCTTGTCTCTGGTTAGCTGTATATGAGAGGATACACAGTGAGCTGGGGTAGTGGGGGATGTTATCTGTATTCTGATTGGTCCCGCTAGTTCATGTGAGGAGAGCAAAGGCTTATAGGAAGTGAGGGAAATACAGGATGGCCTCAAGGACAGGGCAAAGATCACCACAGGAAGAGCAGCAGAGGTCATCTTAGGAATATGCTGAAATAGAGGTACAGAGAAATAGGGTCGCTAAGGGCTGAATACAGGCATCAGAAAGGTAAAATGAACTGAAAAATACAGCTTCATGAATATTTGCCCATCAGCATCACATAAGTTAGTATGTTATGAATTTAATTTCTGGTAGTGAAATGGAAGTTACACTTTAAGAGATGGTTGTGTAACTTTTTTCTACCCTGAGAAGCATCAACAACTCTTCTTCTGAGGTCCTCAGAAATCTCCTTTATTCATGCCAGGATACGCTTCCACAAACATGTTTTGTGAAGATTAGACTTGTATAGATCCTTATTTTTACCTTCAAATTATCTGCCGTGATTTGGTTTATCTTTACTCCCTACTTTTAGGGCCTGTGAGAAAATCGGATGTAAGTTTAAGGTCAAATTTACTGCAGAAGATAATAAAAAGAAATCTGTAAAGGCTTACACACTTTTCACAGCCACCGACATATGTGAATGTGCTGCGCCAGTATATGTAACATAGCTGCCAGCCCAAGCAATTCCGTTCAGGCCAACAGTTATGCTCTCCAGATTGACTGAAATACATGTGAACTGGGGAATACACCGACTGGTGTATATGCTTTGGCAGTGGCCTGCAGGAACAGAGGGAATCTGGCACGTTGGGACATTTAAACATACGCTAACCTTTACTTTCCTCTAACATCCACACTTGAATTTGGGATGATATTTTATCTAGCGTGCCATAGCCAGAAATAATCACAATGTTTTTGTTACCTTAAATACATTTTGGAGGGGTTTTTTTGGCTTGTAAAATTATACCATGAATTTCATGGAGGTTTTTTTTTTTTTTTACAAACATTCTTTTTGGAATGTTTCGCTTGTATGTACATGCAATTTTGCAATGTATTTTCCCACTTTATATGGTGAAAAATATGTATGTTTTTTTGTGGATTCATTTTAAATATTTTATATTATATCTATAAAAGAATTCTAAAATTATTATACTTTTTGGCTTAATTTCTTCATGATATTTAGTTTGCAACCTGTTCCTTTTTGCAGACTTTTCTCATGTTGACATGTCCCAGTAACACATGCAAGATCTGTATGTCCAGGATGCTGCTGTCTCCCTCCGGCAAACATCTGTCTGTTCTCTTCCCTATCCACAGCCTTTGTGAGCTGTCCTTGCTGGATCCTCTCCCCCTCTCCACACCTATCTGCCCTGTACAACCTCCTCCCCTTCATTGCCGCTATCTCTAACACTGACAGAAGGAAAGGAAAACCAGAAGAGCCGTCAGAAACAGGAGTAGTGCTCTAAATGGATTTATGTTAGATTCAGCAGCAGCAGCTAGGGGAAGGGCTTGCACAGACTCTGCAGCAGAAAATTTGGAGGCAGTTTTAATGAAGTCTATTTAGACAGATTCTTAAATTTGCATTTAGGAATCAAAGAACAACAACAAAAATATATGGTACACAACCAACTTTAATACTTATTCAGAATTCTCCTGTAAAATACCGTACTCACCTGGACACGTTCCAGTATTAGGAGTCTGTGCCATTTGGCCATTCAGGGAGATCTGCTGACCATCCAATCAGAGTGCTAGGCGTAATATACGAATTCTATATATAATTGCCACAGTGCCGGTTATTGGAGTACTGTCTGCTGTGCCATTTCTCTCTCCTTATTGTATTGATTATTTTTTTTTTTTGTCCTAAATAATCCTTGATCTTGTTTTGTGGATTAATCCTTTCTCTTTGCTATTTGGATATTCCTGACCCTCTGTCTTATGTGTTTTTTTTACCATTCAACCTCCATACTAATCCATACAACCTCTCCTGGCTCTAACCGTTGGTTTCTATCTGACTTCTCTCCTGCCTGATGCTCAGACAACATCTGCTATCCAGCTTACTTAGCATCCTTCTTCTTGACTTTGTCCCTGCCTCTCCAACTACCAGTTGGTGAGTACTCTAGGAATTGCAGTTTGAGGAAACTCCTGCAATCAAGTCCAACCTTTGTCACAACGACAAGTGGGGAGACCGGACACTCCACATATCAGTTTAGCATGTGCTAATCTGTCTACTATCAAATACAGGTGAGCAAATGTTACATCTGCTGATGGTGCAGACAGTGGTATAACTTCACTCCATCATGTGAGTTTCAATGGGAACCAGTTCTCCTTGTGGAGATCCAACTGGTGTAGAAAGTCTTACAGGCAATGCTCACTGGGAAAACAGTATGCAAATTAGCTCTCCTTTAGAAGGTAGAAAACTCTCTCTAGTGCCACTGTTAGATAGCTACTCTTTTAGGAATGTTTCTTTAACGTGTCTTGAAACATAATTTCAATCAAACCAAAGGTACCCATCTGTAGACAATGCTGTACTCAGAAAGGATCAGATGTGTTTTTTGTGGCATTTTTGCAACTTTTTTTTATTAAATGGCTATATACAGCACTTTTTAATTTGTGATTTATTATTGGTATTTTATGACAATGCAACATGATGGTTTTTACTACGGCATTTTTTCATATAGCCTTCTCAACAGATCACTTCAAAAACACATGTACAATACAACACAAATGAAAAAAAATACAGTTAAAAGGACAAATGTCATAAAAAAAGCTTCAGAATGTACTACAAAACACTGTAAGAAGGTGTGTGTGTGTGTATATATATATATATATATATATATATATATATATGTATATGTATATACCGTATTTTTCGCCCTAAAAGATGCACTTTTTCCCCCCCAAAAGTGGGGGAAAAATGTCCCTGTGTCTTGTGGGGCTAATGCTAATGAGCGCTTCCATTATGGAAGCGCTCATTAGCACTGGAGGACAAGGAAGCGGTGAAGACTCTGTATTCACCACTTCCCGGTCCTCCGCTCGGCTGTTGGCTGTGCAGGGCTTCGCACAGCGTGAGGGCGCTCTGTGACCTCATGCTGTGCGCGCCAGTTCACAGCACAGCTGATGGAGGAGGAGGGAGAAGAGCACGGGCAGCGAGGAGCAGCGGCGTCCAGGAGCAAGAGAGGTAAGTGCTTTATTTATTTTATATGATGTGAGGCTGGGGGATAACATAAAAGGCATGACAGAGGCATGGGGGCAAATACATGGCATGGGGCAGAAAAATGGCATGAGGGCAGATAAATGGCATGGGGCTGACATTAGAGGCATGGGGGCTGACATTAGAGACATGGGGACTGACATGAGAGCAAATGGGGACTGATATGAGAGCAAATGGGGACTGATGAGAGGCATGGGGCATGTATAAGATCTGATTGGGGGTCATTCACATTGGGGTCTGATTGGGGGTCTCATCTGAGGTCTTATTGGGTTCTTATTAACATTGGGGTCTGATCCGAGGTCTTATTGGGGTCTTATTAACATTGGGGGTTTGATTGGAGCTGTGAGCTGAGGTCTGATGAACATTGGGAGTCTCATTGTTGGTCTGACCTGAGATCTAATGAAAAATATTTTTTTCTTATTGTCCTCCTGTAAAACCTAGGTGCGTTTTATGGGCCGGTGCGTCTTATAGGGCGAAAAATACGGTATATATAAAGGCATCAATCTCAGAGCCTGAATCATAAAGATTTGTTTGACACAATAGAAGACAGTATGGTGACATTCTGTTCTCTAGACCGTGACATTTTATGATGCCGTGCATCAGACTGATATATACTGGAAACAATCACATAAATACATCACATAAATAAAAATGATGTCTGTGTATGCCCATGATAAGCTATGAATATAGGAATAAACAATAAGCAATGTAATATATGTTTTATTGCGTGTGGATTGAAAATGAAGCTTTTTAATTACATTTTTAAAAGCATTTTGTTTGTTTAATTTTGTGACATTTTGTACAAGCCTTTTTAAGGTGTTTTGAAAGTGCTATAGAGAAGCTAAGGCTACTTTCACACATTGTTGTTTTCCAGTATTGAGATCCGGTAGAAGATCTCAATAATGGAAAAAAATGTTTGTTTAGTCCACTGAAAACAATTTAAGTCAATGGTGGATCAGTTTTTAGGAGCCTAAAAAATCGGATCTGTGACCCATTGACTTTCAATGTATTTAGTGACGGATCCATTTTGATTTCACACAACTGCATCCTAACAGAACTGATGTATCCTGATAAAATCAAAACTCCAAAAATGCATTACAAAAATGCCACAAATATAAAAATAATATTTTCAATAATTTACTAGACTTTAAAGGATAATTTGGCTGCAACAGAGGCACTGGGAGGTACAGTAGGAACTCATCAATGTTTTTGGACCCTGTAATACAGGTTGGAGGTTGTGTGGAACTTTAATAGGTTAGGCTACTTTCACATTGGCGGCATTGGTGTCTGACAGGCTGTTCTGGCGGGTGAACAGCCTGCTGGATCCGTGCTGCCGCTACTGCACGCCTGCGGCTGGAACTACTCTCCGTCCCCTTTCACTATAATGGGGGCGGGCCAGAATTCCGGCCACAGTATGGCAAACATGCCAAGAGGCGGCTGGACTAAAACTACTACTACAACATATTGTAATTTTAGTCCGGCCGCCTATCGGCATGTTTGCCGTGCTGCGGCCGGAACTCCAGCCCACCCCCCATATTTGGAAGATGCCAGTCATTTTCTATGTATACTTGATTGAGAGTGCATAGGTAGTACTCAGACAGATATAGCCTGAGAACTGGAATACTGCCTGTACAGAAGCTATCCTCTGTTATACATGCTTTTATTCTGTTTTGCAATTTAAGGATTATGATGTAATTCTGTCCTTTGCGACTTCCTGGAACTGTGTTCTAGTTGTTGTTAACATAACTTTGAAAATCAATTAAAAGAGTTATAAAAAGAAAAAAGAATCAGGTCTCAGAGATGGGACCTGCACCTATATAACACTGATGGCATATCCTAGCGAAGTGCCATCAATGTCTGAAATGAGAATAACCCTTTAATCTAATACATATGGCCAGCTTAAAAGACGTTTTGTGTCTGAATAGCCAATCAAATATCAAATTATTAAAAAGTGAAGACAAGTGAAGCAAATGATTTGATGTCAATGGAACATGTTGCGTTTCAATTTTTGTTTGTGCAACATTACAACCTCAAAATGATTCTATCACCCCATACCATAATAAAAATAGTAGTAATAATCGGAATAATATGAATTCCACGACTAAACCAAATCAGACCAAGCCTTTAATGTTCTCATTAAAAACAATATTTTATTTCATAATCTTTAAAAAATACATATAGGCAATATTTAAAGAGGTTTTGAAGATTTTAATGATTACAGTTATTTGTTTAGAAAAATTTCTAATATGTATGTATTTAAAATTTTGCTTTAAGACCTTTATTATATATACACAATAACCCCTCTCTAAAGAAAAAAAAAATGGTACGACCCATTTTAGCCCTGTAAAATGCACCTGTACGAGATCTGAATAGGACTAAAGATGGCATTTGTCATGTGACCATCAGTCCTGTCATTCAGTTAACTGTCTAGGTATCTAACAGGTGCATAGTAGTTTTTTTGACATGTAGCACATATGTATACTGTACCTGTCTGCAAAGGTGTCAGTGTAGAAGCACATATAACATTGTTCTCCCTGTCTCCCTTGTATGTGTAATTGTTTTTACAGTTAACTTTATTAAAAACATAACAACATCACCTGGAGACAGGCAGCCATTTTACATACCACCTGGAAACAGGTAACCATGTAAACACGCATGCAGTTAATAACCCCAGTGGTTTCCACCACTAGTCTTATGTAGTTATTCCAGCACATGCACTGTTGCTTACTGAATGTCAATGGGGTGTCACATGAATGATGCCATGTTTCAGTTAGGCCATGGATGCATTACATAGGACTGACTGATTCATTGGCTAAACCATTCTACTCTGCAGATATGGGTCCACAACAAGAAAGGCATGTAAGCAAAATCTTAAATACATGTACATTTGAAAATTGTATCATTTCCTATTATATAAACAAATAAAAAACTGGAATATCCCTGTAATGTATTCTCATGTCGCAGAAAGTTTTCGGATCCTCAGGACTGTAATATCCTATATTATAACATGAATCCCTTGTCAGTGCTTCTCGTGCACGTCTTGATTTGCATTTGATGCTTCATTCTCAGACATGAAATATACACGGACTGACAACAAATGAATGGACAGATCTATCAATCCAGGGTGAGCTATTCCGACAGAAAGGCCAAGTTCATCAAGGATAGACAGTGATGCCTCTGACATGGAGAAGTCTCCAACCTCTGTTTGCTTATTCACAAATCCCAGTCTCGATGTTAATAGAGAAGAGAATACAATGTGATTTTCCTTTGTTGATTTATGTGGCCTTTGTACATTATCTATATGGCAGGACAGGTTCTTCGTCTATTACAATACATTTTTAATAGGTTTGAACCCTGAACAATGATTATTTAATACAAAAGAGAAACGTTTGATTATGAGAAACAATGTTTCAAATAAAATTCCCATCAGAACTTCCCTGAAGAGAGACGGGAGCAAGATACGGTCTAAAGACTTTGGCTGTGTAAACCTTTACATTGATATGCCTTGAGGAATCTTTGGGGAGATGTCTTTCTACTGTCAATCTCTCCATCACTTATAATAGCCCTTTAAATCACAATGATGTAAAAGATCTTAATTTTTGTAGTGTTTTGACAGATAAACCATAACATGAAACCATGGAGAATTCTCGCAGGAAGGTAAAGACATGGTCTACCGCTTTCAGCCACTGAGATAGCTTTCATGAGATCCCATCAAAAAGAGGCGAGCTCCAGACTTGCTTTGCTATCAGATGACCATTAATTTTTAATAGTGTTAATGTTTGTTTGTTAGTGACAGATGACTGGCTTGAAGAGCCTTTTGAATAATTTAAAATCTGGAAAAGATTTCTGGGTTTCTACTGCAGATTTGTGTAGAAAACCACAAGGAGTAACCTCTGCGCAGCTTTGGGAGCCTTTGCAAAGTACAGTGATGGCCTCCAGGGATGGAAGGAAATTCTACACGTATGGAAAACATGGAGGCAGGGGGATTTTATGCTGCTTTTCAAGAAGTAGAGATTTCAGGAACCTGGGGGATATTGGGAATTTTCATCCATGCTGTGTGGTAAATTCAAAGTTGCCTGAGAGTGTCTCATTCCTTCTGAAGCCCTGTGGTATTTCATCACACTTAAACACCTGTGTCCATCAAAGCAAACATAGGAAGTCGGAGAAATGTTCCCCGGACTTTGTAATTTCACTGACTGACAGTTTAATATCTATTTATTTTCACATCTGACACTAGTAAAAGACACGTCGGCTTCATGAATGTCAATACATTAGGATAAACAACTGTATTTTTAGCACAGAAAAAAGGACTTTTGGTTTTAGCCTCAGAACATTCATTATGTATTTGGAGACAGTACGGAGAAAGAAAAATTACAGTTCAAAAGATAATTAGCTCCGATTATTGATAGGTTACTGTGACTATTCCCCGGGAAGTGTATTCATTGCCTCTTTCCTTCATCATTTATGTCAAAATAGGTAATTACATTATGTAAACAAGTCAGCTCTGATACCGCACTACTGAGCTTAATGTAACACAGCCTCTGGCCACATTAGGAAATTAATATGGTGCAAGACCACCCAGATAATAGTATATCTCTTTGGATGACTCCCTGCTTCTTGTCATATGGCTGCCCCAGTGTCGTAACTAAAAATGACTGGGCCCCACAGCAAATTTTTGAACTTCTTCGCAAACCCCCACCTCCTGTGCAACCCCTCCCTACTCCTGTGGCTAGTCAAGATCACGTTTTCAGACCAGGCCTGGCAGGTACTCCATCCGTCTCCTACAGTGTCTCTGTATATAATGTAATTTTCTAATACTGTTGAGGGACCCTGACAATAAAATCTTTTGGTCCTCGTCCGGGGTGGGCCCCAAAGCAGCTGATTCCCCTACTTCCCCTATAGCTATGCCCCCCTGGGCTGCCCAATGAAATGAAGCAGGAGAGACAAGGTGCTATTTCCTCCTAGGTTACTGTATATACATTGGGCTAAATACTGATAGTATACGATTTCTGTGTACAGGTACTAGAAGGGGGGGCATATTTTTGCCTGCAACCAAGCAATGCTATTAAGGAAGATATGTTCCTGAGTCCCCCATTTCCACATGCGCACTACTGCTCCATTGAATATCTATGGAGCTGATGGAAACCAACAAGTGCTATATTCTCTAGGAAAGGAAAATACATACAATGCAACGGCACACTGCTAACCAGATAAAGCACAAAATGCCATAGAGATATGAAGTATTCTGGAGCTAATGCTATGCTTGTTTAGTAAATTAGAGATTCTTGGCAAATATATTTTGTACAAAATTATCTGAGCCCGTCCACCAAATCGTCAAGGTGATCTCTGTAGAACGGGAACCTAACACTATTTCCTACCTGTTATGTGCCAACCTGTATATTCTCTAGGCCTAGCTGTGGGACCTCCAGTGATGAGACAATTATTATCACTGAGGACAGGTGATACACTTCCTTTGTGACCCTCCCCCATACATATTAGACTATTGTTGGCCAAACTAGTCATTTTTGGTGGATCCAGCAAACAATCTTCTCTGTAAAGGGAGCTTCCAACTCTCTATCGACAGATGATTAGTGTTGAGTGAACCAAAGTGCATGAAGAGGACTTCCATATGAATTTCAGGGAAAATTCGATTTCCTGCAAAGCCGCATTTCCTTGTGCTTCATGGTAATAAATCGATTTTACCTGAAATGGAGTAAGAAATGTAAAAATATATACTTACCTAAGCCCAATGTCCAGATATAGCTATTTGTCGTGTACACTGACATGACTGCTTTTTCTGAAACATTACCTCAAACGACAGGAACACTTTAAAAGACCATATTCTGTATTTGCATCATAACAAAAAAAGCAAAATCAATCATTTAACAAAAAACAAACAAACAAGGGCAGATGAAAAACTAACAACGTATAGGAAAATACAGAACAAAAAAATGGAAGGAGTTGCATGTGCATTTTCATACATAGGTTTGAAGCCTTTATGTTGGGTTGTCCTTCTGCTGCCTATAGTTAACTGTTAATCAGTGAATGGCTAATCCTTGGCATGACACACTGGACACTTTACACATTTTCTAAACTGCACTTTGTCAATGAGGATGCCAGTGTCTTTTCGCATAGTGTTTATTAAGTGCTAATGAAGAGGATATTCTCTAGCATAATGGAGATCATAATGTGCAAAAGCGTTAAAGTAGGAGTACATCATAATCACTTCCACCCCTATTAACCTGTGAACACTGCGCCTGTGTGATTGGGGTTTTTTTTTGTTTTTTTGTTTTTTTTTAAAGGGGTTGTCCCACTTACCATTTCCACAGCAAGATGCAGCCAGCCTTACAGGAACAGTGAGCGGCCATTGCTCCAGTGTTTCTGTAACTCCTATTGTAGTGAATAGGAGCCATGCAAACAGTGCAGCAGAACAAACTTCCATAATTCTGCGAGTTGAGGAAGCAGCTAGGTCTGTTTGTATAGCTAGAATTCACTACAATGACAGTTTCAGAAACAGTGGAGTGTGACCCACTTAGCTGTTTCAATAAGTCAGGCCACCTGGAAGAGGTGGAAACAGTGAGATGGGACAACCCCTTTAAATCATCACCTATCAAAGGAGATTATATGAAAAAGGTTTTATTGTTTTCAAAACCTACAAGTCTACCTACAAGATGTTCCATTTGTTCCCTTATAACAACTTTGGGATCATTTTTATTTTTGTTACATTTTCCTTATATTTTCACTAAACAAAGGTATTGTTCTAAATGGACATCTGCCATTGGAAAACACTGCATGGAATTGATTTAGGGCTACTCCTAAGGACATTATCCAAGTGGCCCCCTGGTTTTCACCTTGCAGCCCTAGACAGGGATCCGGTCTTTGCTGCAGGGGAACTACCAGGCCCCTAGCTCTTGGAGTAGTCTCCATTCAGTCATAGCTAACCTGATAGCACCAAACAGAACAGACAGAACCGTAGCCAATGGACAAGTTCAGGCCAGGGCAGGCAGAGTTTGGTCAGTATGATAACCAGGCATAGGTTAGTGCAGGTGAAACATATACAACATGGGCAACAGGCAGAGGTCATGCATGGAAGATGACACTAAACACATCTTTCCAGGGACAAGGCAAGCTAGAACCCTTTTGCTGTGACACACTCCTATACAGGAAGGCATCTTAAATAGTCTTAGGGCATGTGCCCTAAGGGCAGAGAGAACTACCAGTAGGAAGCAGATAGCCCACAGAGGCATAGTGTAGAGTGGGCAGCCTTGTCCACCAGGAGTGAGCAGGGAGTTTCTGGTGGGCGAAAGGACAGAAAAGGTGTCTATTTATTTATTTTATTTATTAAAGCACTGACATATCCCGCAGCACTTTACAGATATTAGCATCAAGCTGTCAATCTAAGTTTCTAAGTATGTCTTTGGAGTGTGGAAGAAAACCAGAGTACCTGGAGGAAACCCACGCAAAGACGGGGAGAACATACAAACTCCATGCAGATGTTGTCCTTGGTCGGAATTCGAACCCAGGATCTCAGCGCTGCAAGGAAACAGTGCTAACCACTGAGCCACTGTGCTGCCCATGGCTATTCCCTCTGGGTTCAGGAAGAGTATGGTGGGCACAGTCCACCAGCTTGACAGAATCTTACCAGCTTACAGCTTGGTTCTTGGACCTTGTTCTTTTGGAAAACTGATAACAACTTTGGAGTCTGACTACTATAGTCAACCCAGTCCTCTTTGAACTTTATATAGTCACTTATACGTCTAGTCTCAGAGTTATAGCTGGTCTCACAGTTCCACTTTTCTTTTCTTTTTTTTCTTTTTTAAGATATTAGGAACCTGTACTCATGAGCACAACTACTACTGAACCGCTTGGTGGTCATTCAGGTGCAAAAATATCTTCCTTTTTAACTTGGGTAAAATAGTGGTGGCTTTTGGCTATATAATACTACTATGTGAGTTCTCTTTTGAGCAGATCTGTAGTATGTCTGGGTCTGTCCCTTGATTACTGGTCAAATAAAAATAAAGTTCATTTTCTGGCAACCAAGTGTTAGGCAGGGGAATCCTAGATTTGCCAGGGGGCTCGATGAATTCAGGTTATTTATTCTAGTTAGTTATTTTGCCATCTTGTGCCTCATCAATATGCATATGAAGTGAAGCCAACTTCATGAATATGAAATGTTTGTGAATAATATATACAATGTATATATACGATCTAATAAAAGTGCGTTTTAATGAACAGATCAGCTCCTTCTGCACATTATTACAGATTTTACAAGACTGCTTAGATTCCTGGCTTTTGTATGCCAGCTCATAGCCTGAGGCTTTGTGCTTTTATTCATCCACAAAACTCCTCGGTGGCTTTGCACAAATCTATATTTTGTTTTGCTGTCTCAGAATTTGCAGTTGCATTTTCTCATCCTGCATCATTAAAGTACACGCACTGTCCACAAGAGGGAGATCATTACAAAGTGCTGCAACCTGGCATAAAAAAACAGATCTTTTAGAGTTTGCAGCTCGGAAAACATAAATTAATTCTGATTTAATGTAGTGTAATTAATGTTTTATATAAATACACACAGTACTGGATTTCAGATCCTTATTTTGCAATTATTTGCCTGGAAGACAAACAATGTAAATAAAATACAGTATAAAATAGCAGAGGAAATAGCAAAGGCAATATTAACAATATTAAGTAAATGTGCCTCAAAAAATAATTTTTTTTATACTTGATGCATACCTTTTTTTCAAAGCAGTGGTGGAACCTATTAGCACCAGTCTCCATGGGGCAGAAGGAGCTCTACCTCTACACTGGTGGATTTCTCTGCACTCTTCTGTTCTGTCAGTCCTAGAGAGAAATGTATAGGAAGTAGAGATGAGAGAATTCATACAACACAAATCAAATTCATTACAAATTTCCCAAAAGATTCTAATTTGGACAAATCAGAAACTTTTGTGATTCAAATAGCTCAAAATGTCAGCAACCATTTTACAGATCAAAAGACAGAGAAGAAGGCATCTGCCACTAAAAAAGGGACATATTTTGGGACATTAGTTCACAAAAAAAATACGGCAGTACGGTGTATTATTAAACAGTCTGTTTATTACCACCTGCCAGTGTCGGACTGGAAAGCCTAGGGCCCACCAGGTAAATTTATTTTGGGGGCCTACTGTATGGATACTTTCAAATATTACCTGCTCACACAGCAGCAAGATACTACCAGATGATTGAATATGGGGGTCCCTGCAGCAACTTTGAGAAGGTAGGTCCTGAGGAGACGAGGACACTGGTGGCTTTCCTCTATACCTAGAAGTCATGTCAGCGCTGATCGTGTCTATAATAATAAACTGGGGAGTTTTTTAACAATCTATCAAGTTTTTTTTATATGAACAGAGGCTGGTTGAGGTGCTGTACATTGAATATACAGTACAGACCAAAAGTTTGGACACACCTTCTCATTCAAAGAGTTTTCTGTATTTTCATGACTATGAAAATTGTAGATTCACACTGAAGGCATCAAAACTATCAATTAACACATGTGGAATTATATACTTAACAAAAAAGTGTGAAACAACTGTAAATAAATATGTCTTATATTCTAGGTTCTTCAAAGTAGCCACCTTTTGCTTTGATTACTGCTTTGCACACTCTTGGCATTCTCTTGATGAGCTTCAAGAGGTAGTCACCTGAAACGGTTTTCACTTCACAGGTGTGCCCTGTCAGGTTTAATAAGTGGGTTTTCTTGCCTTATAAATGGGGTTGGGACCATGAGTTGTGTTGGGCAGAAGTCAGTTGGATACACAGCTGATAGTCCTACTGAATAGACTGTTAGAATTTGTATTATGGCAAGAAAAAAGCAGCTAAGTAAAGAAAAACGAGTGGCCATGATTACTTTAAGAAATTAAGGTCAGTCAGTCTGAAAAATTGGGAAAACTATGAAAGTGTCCCCAAGTGCAGTCGCAAAAACCATCAAGCGCTACAAAGAAACTGGCTCACATGAGGATCGCCCCAGGAAAGGAAGACCAAGAGTCACCTCTGCTGCGGAGGATAAGTTCATCCGAGTCACCAGCCTCAGAAATCGCAGGTTAACAGCAGCTCAGATTAGAGACCAGGTCAATGCCACACAGAGTTCTAGCAGCAGACACATCTCTACAACAACTGTTAAGAGGAGACTGTGTGCAGCAGGCCTTCATGGTAAAATAGCTGCTAGGAAACCACTGCTAAGGGCAGGCAACAAGCAGAAGAGACTTGTTTGGGCTAAAGAACACAAGGAATGGACATTAGACCAGTGGAAATCTGTGCTTTGGTCTGATGAGTCCAAATTTCAGATCTTTGGTTCCAACCACCGTGTCTTTGTGCGACGCAGAAAAGGTGAACAGATGGACTCTACATGCCTGGTTCCCACCGTGAAGCATGGAGGAGGATGTGTGATGGTGTGGGGGTGCTTTGCTGGTGACACTGTTGGGGATTTATTCAAAATTGAAGGCATACTGAACCAGCATGGCTACCACAGCATCTTGCAACGGCATGCTATTCCATCTGGTTTGCGTTTAGTTGGACCATCATTTATTTATCAACAGGACAATGACCCCAAACACACCTCCAGGCTGTGTAAGGGCTATTTGACCAAGAAGGAGAGTGATGGGGTGCTACGCCAGATGACCTGGCCTCCACAGTCACCAGACCTGAACCCAATCGAGATGGTTTGGAGTGAGCTTGACCGCAGAGTGAAGGCAAAAGGGCCAACAAGTGCTAAGCATCTCTGGGAACTCCTTCTAGACTGTTGGAATACCATTTCAGGTGACTACCTCTTGAAGCTCATCAAGAGAATGCCAAGAGTGTGCAAAGCAGTAATCAAAGCAAAAAGTGGCTACTTTGAAGAACCTACAATATAAGACATATTTACAGTTGTTTCACACTTTTTTGTTAAGTATATCATTCCACATGTGTTAATTGATAGTTTTGATGCCTTCAGTGTGAATCTACAATAGTCATGAAAATACAGAAAACTCTTTGAATGAGAAGGTGTGTTCAAACTTTTGGTCTGTACTGTATGTATGTAGTGCAGTAAGTCTACTGTGTTATGTGCCACTTGTGCAGGGAGTGGGAGACTAGGGGCCCACCAGGGGATTCACCTGTACGCCTGTGGGCCAGTCCGATCCTATCACCTGCTACTATACGTTTACCCATAGTCATATATATCAGTGGACATTACTAATGCTGTCTTGGCATTAAAGAGCTTGAAAGGGGTTAGATACAGTCCTAGAACAATTGGGGCACTTTTGATTTGGAACGAATTTATTCTGACAAAAGCAAATTTGACCGCTATATGACCAAAATCAGATTTGAGACGAATGTTGGGAAATTTCCTGATTTCTAATCTATTTCTAATATACCTATTGCTATCAAATACAATCAGTTGGCATGTAATAGCCTCACATATATCATTCATTCGACCACTGCAACCAATCACTGACCTCAGTGGTCAAGTACCATACATCCAAGCATTACTACTAAGGCAGATAATTGGCTGCAGCAGTCACTAAAATGATGCAGGAGATGTCATTGCTGCAGGATCTTTGGAGACCACCAACCCTGTAGTAACGGAACAGCATGGGATGTCATGGGTAATGTTCCTGCTCCTAGCAAAGTATCTTAAAGGGACACTGCTATTTTTTTAACACATATTAACCGCCTATGTTTGAATATTCAATAAATGGAGGATGGTTTTCTGAATACCATTTCTGAAGTCACTCCATACATTCTACTTCCTGTCTTGACTACCAATCTCCTTCTTTGTTTGGACTTTTAGCGCACTTAACTTTCTCAGTCAGACCATTTACTCTGGACCAGGGAGAGAAGGGGGATCAGTCACTAAATTAGAGCATCACACATTACATTGATAAGAGCAATGACTTTCTGTAGGCATACTGTCATACTGTTAGCCCAAATATACACCTGCTATTATACTAGCAGATAATACCTTCTCCTCACAACAACAGTAAACCAACAATATTACTACAGTGGTCCCTCAAGATACAATGGCCTCAGCATACAATATTTTCAACATACAATGGTCTTTTTTGATCCATCGTAAGTTGAAACTAGACTGAACATACAATGTCTCAGACTCAGATCCAACCAATCAAGGCCACTTCTCTGGTAAAATATCTGTATTAGTTGCTAGTTAGTAGCTGTTCCTGACTGTGATATGTAAGGATTTGTTTTATCTCTCTTAGTTATCTGCCTATTTTTCTTAAATCTTCATTTTCTCTTATCTTGGATGACATTTTGGGGCTTTGGAACCAATTACTCAACTTACAATGGTTTCAGCATACAATGGTCTTCCTGGAACCAATTAATATTGTATCTTGAGGGACCACTGTACTTATATTAGAGGTTTAACTCATGCTGAATGCAACAGAAGGACAATATTTTGTATTTTATTTTCAAGGGTATAGTACTATGAAAATAACAAATAGTCAAAAAAAATACCAAAATATTGTTTTCTATGAAAATTGAGTTAAAAATACCCCTTTCTAAAGGAAGTGTCCATTTAAAATCTGAGACAACCTCTTCATTTCCTCAAATAGTGAAATACAGTGTCCAAATAATATAAACAGTGTATACAATGCAAAACCAAGCACTGTAGAGAGGACAAATAGCACATAAAGTGGCCAAAAATACTCAACAGTTTTTTAATTGTGGGCAGTAATGTTGAGCAAATCGAAGTATCTGAAGTGGACTTTGATCCTTACTTCAGATAAATTTTGATTCGTTGCGAAGCTGAATTTTCTCGCACTTCGTGGTAATGAATCAATTTTTCCTAAAATGGTGGCAGAAAATTTTTTTTTTACTCAGCTCATCCACTTCCTCGCGGAGAGGCTGTCCATTCCTGTCTAGATTGAAGAAAACCACGTGCGCCAATCATAATTGCATGGTGACATGATCATGCTCATTACAGGTCCTTTGGCGGGTTTTCTTCAATCAAGTCATGAGCGAATGGCCGCTCTGCAAGTAAGTGGATGAGATGAGTATAGTAAGTCACAGATGTCGCGATCAGCATTGAACACAGAATCTGAGGGGTTAAATGAAGGAGGGCAGCGTGATCACCATTGCCTATCAATGTGCCCACTCCGTACAATGGAACGCTTTTCGTGATGAATTTGTGATATTTGCATTCACTCATAACTTGCTTATACAATTTTTAGCTCCTACAACTATAAATTTCACTACAAAGAAGAAGTTACTACAGATGAATGTCAATGGAAATGAGTCACTTAATGAAAGTGAGTGTCATGTGCGGAACACAAGAGGACCATACGTTTTTATTCTGTCTGATCCAGCAGAGCACAAAAGATTTCACCTTCTTACCTTTCAACAAGACAGCTTTAACTTTGATGTTTTCAATTTTGTTCAACTTCACAAAACCAGTAGTTGCCAAAACTTGTGACCGTTTAGACAATAAAAAGGGAACTTCTGATTAAATTGTGCTGCAATTTTTGGACATTATTCACGATACATCCGATTAAGTTAATGCTTTATCTGTGGATAAAAAACTGCAGTTTTCAATTACTTTGTCCTAGTATTACCCCATTACTTCTTAGGTGTTAGCCACTGATCTTGAATAGCAGTTTAAACTGTCATGTAATGTACAATGTAACGCTGTCTACTGTACAAACGTAACACTGATGTCATTGTTGTCGCGTGCACAAAAGAAAAGAGATGAGCAAAATGATTCGCCAACTTCAGGAATTAAGATTCACATATGAATGTGTAATTCTTAACAGCCAGCATTTTACACATTTGTATGGTGTTTTATACATGGGTTTTTGCTTTTTGACATTTTGTACAGGCATTTGTCCTGGTGTTTTTAAAGGGTTTTCCAGGATTTTACTACTGATGACCTATCCTCAGGATAGGTCATCAGTATCTGATCGGTGGGGTCCGACACCCTGGACCCCGCCGATCAGCATTTTAAGAAGGCACTTGCGCTCTCGTGAGACATTATACAGCGGCTGTATTTGGTATCGTGCTCAGCCCCTTTCACTTAAATGGGGCTGAGCCACGCCTATGCCACGTGACCGATGAACGTGACGTCACTGGCTGAGGAAAAGCTGAGAGAAGGTCTCGGAGCTCACAGGAGCGCCGGTGCCTTCTCATACAGCTGATTGGCGTGGGTCCCTGGTGTTGGACCCCCGCCGATCAGATACTGATGACCTATCTTAAAGGGGTTCTCCGGGAATTAAGAAAATGAAAATACGCAAATATTACTTTATTATAAATATATTCCCAAATATCTTTCATTAGTTATAATGGCTCGTTTTGTCTGGGGAGCAATCATTAGGAGAAACAAAATGGCCGCCGTCCTGTTAGTACATACAAAACCTGTCCTAATCACATAGGAGGACTAGTTACTTCACAAAACTGAGAGAAAGAGCTGCCTCATCATCGTCTCTGCTCTACTTGTCAGGGGTTATGATCCTGACTACAGTTTAATATGATATTTAGTTGAATCTTTGTGGGAATAGAGTTCATGAGGAGACATGAAGTACAGAGAGGATGGACAGGACAGACTGTGGTAATGGAGACTACATACAAGATCTGCTGCTGCTCATTAGCCACATCCCTACCTCCTCACTGTACTTCATGTCTCCTCATAAACTTCATTAGTACAGAGATTCAGCTAAAGTTCTTATAATCTGTAGTCGGGATCATAGTCCCTGACAAGCAGAGTAGAGAGGAGGATGAGGCAGCTCTTCACCTCAGTTTTATGAAGTAACTTGTCCTCCTGTGTGATTAGGACAGGTTTTGTATGTACTAATAGTACGGACGTCCATTTTGTTTCTCCTAAAGATTGCTCCCCAGACAAAACAAGCCATTATAACTAATGAAAGATATTTGAGAATATATTTATTATAAAGTAATATTTAAGTAATTTCATTTTCTGAATTCCCGGAGAACCCCTTTAAAGATAGGTCATCAGTAGTAAAATCCTGGATAACCCATTTAGAGATCTATTAGAGAAACCAATGGGGAAAAAAAATACACTAAACCCAGGGCATGCTGCATTTTGATAAAAACACCACTGACTTCAAAACTGCTATAAAAACTTCAAAACCTAAATGCTGTTTATGTAGTCATTCTCATGTTTTACTAAAAAAAAATCTTCTGGCCACAGCATTTTTAGATGTAAAATTTACAACAACAAAAAAAATGTCACCAACACGTGTAAAACAATGTGACAATGTGAGTCAATTAATGTTTGTTTACCTATTAATCTACAACTTTGAGGTTAAAACTTGACAAACGAAAGCTAAAAAAGCTAAAATTTCTTTGATGTTATCAAGTTGGTTACGTTCTTCACAAGTATTATACCTACATAGATTCTAGCTGCTGATAATTCCACTGCAGTTAGGACATATACCTGTACACAACCACCTCTTAACATAGTAACATAGGTTATAAGGCTGAAAAAAGACATCTGTCCATCCAGTTCGGCCTGTTATCCTACAAGTTGATCCAGAGGAAGGCAAAAAAACCCCTGTGAGGTAGAAGACAATTTTCCCCACTTTAGGGGAAAGGCAATCACAATAACTCCCTGGATCAACGACCCCTCTATAGTAACTATAACCTGTAATATTGTTACCCTCCAGAAATACATCCAGGCCCCTCTTGAACGATTAAAGGGGTTACTCAACATTATACCAGACCTCACAGCGTGCCCGACTTGTGGTGGTGATCATACTTATCTGTATATGTCCACCTCTTCAAGGGGTTACTCAACATTATATCAGACCTCACAGAGTAGTCGACCCTCAGTGGTGATCATACTTACCTGTTTCCTACCACTGAGTTCGGTCTCTATCGCTCCATGGCCAGCTATTATCAACATCAATGTTGACTGGAGGCAGGTGACCACTGCAGCTTTTTGCCTTGACGCAAGGGGAGCAGGTCATCGCTGCAGCCATATATTGGCTGCAGTGATCATGTGCCCCAACGTCAACAAGATGTTGATATCAGCACACCAAGGAGATGACGAGCAGGCTGTGGAGCGATGGAGACAGAACCCAGCAGCGGGGACCAGATAAGTATGATCACCACCGAGGATCGACTATGTGAAGTTTGATATAATGTTGGATAATACATTTTAGAGTACCTGCACACAGGGCAGATTCGTATGCAGAAAATCCACACCAAAAGTGCACAAAAGTGAACATTAATCTGCACTATTTATTGCAGTTTGGTGTTTTGTGCATTTTTAATGCTTTTTTTATTGTAGATTTTAGTGTGGATTTTCTGTTTAAAAACCCCATTGAAGTCTATGGGGAAAACCACTCTACAGAAGGTGCAGAACTGCACAAACAATTGACATGCTATGGATTTTAAAATCGGCACCGCAGGTCAATTTCTGCATTGAAGAAAAATGCAAATTGTACATAAAAACTGCACATAATCTGCAATGTGTGCAGGTACCCTAAGGGGATTTTGAAAATCTGATTGAAAAAGAGCCAGAATGAGTTAAAAATAATTTTAAAAATTACTCACCAATCCCCATTGGTGCTGTGCCGATCTGGTCCATGCTGCTCTCAATTTCCTGGTCTTGGCTCGACACACAGGAGATCAGACTGAGTCTAATGCACACGAAGGGCAACATCCTTGCGGTTTCCACAGACAAATGCAGACCAATTCAACTTGAATGGGTCAGTGATCTATTCGCACCGCAAAAAATAGAACAAGTTTTTTTGCACTGCGGAGGGTTTCATGCGCCGCACCTTCTGGATTGCGGACACAGTCCAATGAATGGGTTTGCATCTGTGATGTGGTGCACAAATGGCCGGGGCTCGTATATCGCAGACCCGCTGTTTGCGGGCAATACAGGCTGGTCGGCACACGTTCGTGTGCATGAGCCCTGACACTGTGCCAGCCCAATCTGCAATTATGACACAGAAGAATGCTGGCATAATGCAGGTCAAGTCTTTACTTTCTTCAGCCCCAATAAGTATATAAAATGGTACAAATAAATAAACAAGTAAATAGAAATTATAAATATGTAAAAAGACTAACAGAAAAATATTTGAGTGAGTACTGCCGAGTGAGAAATGCTCGTTGGCCCCATGCTGCAGTTTGTGTCCGGCCAATTCTCGCCATTTTTGCCAGATCTGGCGGCCGGATCTCTGTGCCGCAGATATGAAAGTAGCCTAAAAAGTTAAAATGATTACTGGTTCCAAAAGGTTACATTTTAAAGACTTTTAGGCTAGGGCTACACGACGACACGACATACTGCAATATCCAACATGCTGCGACTTTGACGCAACAGTCGCAGAAAAACCTATCTTGGATGGAGTCACAGTGCGACACCATAGACTTGCATTATAAAAATTGTTGCGCAACATTACTGCGACAAAATGGTGCACGACAAATGTCATTGTGTAGCCCTAGCCTTAGGTGTTGAATGACTTGGACATGGAAGGAAATGAAATGCACCTTTTATGTGTGAGCATGCAGATACTTATTATTTAGTTTTTTTCCCAGGATTCTGGATTCAATTATTGCTTCTCCACTATTAATATAAAAAGTATGTCTGTGTTTATGATTGAAAAGTGACAGATATATGTCAATTTAGACTATTTATAATCCGGGAACCTTAAATTATTCTGACGTGCCAGTAATAATTGAGAGGATGATGTGACAATAGTTCACTAAGACATATAGTACCGGCAATAAGGAATCATTTATAACGGTTACATCATAAAACATTAAATATAGCTGCAGCATTAGCTTATTACAGAAAGCACAATTTGCTAATATTATTGAAATAAAAATGAGAATCTAGGTTAACATGTAGGGAATAAGGGAATAAAGCTGGCCATACAAATTAGAGAACTGTCAGCCGAACCCTTTCTCAACCAAAAGTTATTTCTCCCAGCCCCTCATACATTGAGAATATATGCTCCCATATATATCCCAGAAAAATAACTCTAACAGGTATGGCTAGCTAAATGAGGACCTGTCACTGCTTCTGTGCTGTTCCTCTATTATTCCTGCTTGAAGTATATGAATAAACAAACAACTGGGTGTCACCAGTTGAGGCTGTATCCCTCCACAGTCTTACATTGTTCAATTAGTTTTGTCAGCATAGACTGTGCAGGGACACACCCACAAATAGTAACACCCACTTGTACCTTCAGGCCCCTTTCACACAAAGGAGTTTTCCGCGCAAGTGCAATGCGTGACGTGAACGCATAGCACCCGCTCTGAATCCTGACCCATTAATTTCTTGCTTGTGAAATGGTGCAAGTTTCACTAAACAGAGCCTGAACGCATCCTGATGCAATCTGTCTTTGTGTGAAAGATGCCTTAGTCTAAATTACTTTGAGCAGGAATATTAGAGGAATCTCACACCATAGAGAGATAAGAAAAGATGCTCTAGAATTGTGATTACATCGGCTATGCAACAGACACATCAGGAGAGAGAACAGGTCCTCTGTAAAGGGCTTATCCCGGTAAAGATAATGATGATATTTATATTAATCATATTCACTTCGGAGGAGGTCCAGGTCCTCCGACCACCGCTGCCGCTCAGATACAGGACACTTGCCTATGTGCACTACCATGGTCCCAGCCAGCAGAGAGGCTATGACTTTCTCCTGGATTGCACCAGTGGCCGGAACCCCTGGAAACTAATAGTTTATAAAGCAATGAAAAATGAATCCAGCCAGCAAAGGAAGCAATATGGAGAATCACAATACATTAGTAAGTGCCTTGTATTAACTTTCTCTACATGATAAATGCCATTTGGTGAAGGGACACTTTACATTGGTCTTAGATAAAAATCAGATTATACTGTAGCTGACTGCTGGCCAAAATTATCCAACTGGGCAAATAAATTTTGCAAGAAATATGTGCTGCTTCTGATAAAATAATTGAACAAGAAATGTTCAGGAATATTATTCATACTGATAATTATGTCATATCTATGGCCCTAGGTAATTGTGATTAGTCATATGGTTCTTACCATTGTGTTAACTACCAATGACATGGGGTTGGCACTAGTGCCAAGTTTTAGTCAGTCATTCTATTACATTCTTCTTGCTACTAAGGCACCATGCTACTTAATGCTACTTCTGGGACATTGATGGCATATCAATAGGATATGGCATCAATGTCAGATAGGTGCAAGTCCAACCTCTGAGACCCACTCCCATGTCCAAAACAGAACTCCTAACAGTATTTCCATTGGGGTCCAGAACAGGACTGTTATGGGAATTCTGAAAATAGATAAGCAGTGAATGGAGAGATGGCTGCACTTGCATGGTGCATCCTCCATTCACCGCTATGGGGCTTCTGAAAATAGACGAGCATGTTCGCTCTGCTATTTTCGTAAACCCCATAATGATGAATGGACAGTATGCTGCACCTAAACAATATGTTCTCCTTCACTTTTGGGGCCCAGTTCTCTATATAGAGGCGGGTCCCAGAGGTGGAACCTGCATCTATCTGACATTGATGGCATATCCTAGCGATATGTCATCAGTGTCCAAGATTGGCCAAACCATTTAAGAATTCCACCATTTAGGAGCTTTTTTTTTTTTTTTTTTTAAACATGTCCCATAATTAATATAATTCAAATGTTCCTCTATACACAGGACAGGATTCATCAGAACTATAGAACATATTGGACTCCTTACCATCATATATACATTCTTTTATATAAATACGATTATTTTCCTCTATTACTCGCATATTTTCTAACTTGAAACTACAGGTATATTCTGCCTAGAAAAGTCAAGAGCTTCATTATAATTAGACAGTTAAGCCAGGGAGGTAGTCATGTGGAAATCTGTTTCAATTAATTTAGTGATCCAGAAGGACAAATTTGCTAAATAAAACTGTTTGCCAGATGTTAGAACAATCAGGATTTGAAGTATGAAAATGTATACAATATGTTCCCATCTCTGGGTCAGCAGCTACAATCCAAAGGGAGCGCCGTTCTGTCGTATTCCCTTTCATTCAGATTTCTAATTTGTATTAGACTCGCCTCCGACACTTTGAACGGCTAAGGTTAGTATCTTAAGTCACTGCAAGCCTATCTCCATAACAATATGCTAACTTATTGTCCATGAAGTCAAGCATTATCTGATTATACCAGAAGTTGGAATCATGCATAGTGAATGAATATAACAATAAAAGACGTATAATTATTACCTTTAGGGGAAAATGTCATGAAGAGCTAATTCACACAGGATAATTGGCGACATTTTATTTTCAGTTCATGTTGTTTTAGCCCATTATGAATTTCTGATACGTTGAATATCTAACTGGGCATCCATCGAGCTCACTCTGCACTGCCCTATTCCATTCAGTGGCACATACTGCGTTACTTGGTGAACCATAAGAACCAAACAATTTATTTTTGAAGTATCTGAACTAGAGACAACCCTTTCTGAAATGCAGCTGCAGGGGTGTTCAGCTGATCACCCAGAGCCCCGCACCAAACATCTGATTTTTCTGGTGGAAACCATAACCAGCTAAGCATTTCCCATTAAGTGATGAAGCAGAAAACTGTAGTATTACAGAGTAGCCATTCAGATAAATGGCCATCTATGTATTACAAAGTAGATATGGATCTGCTGTGTAACTTGAACAGATCTGACTTGGGGCTACTCCTAATTTTGTTATCTAAGTGCCCCCTCTGGCCTTTACCCTTTAACTGTAGTACAGGGATCTGGACTCCGCTGCAGAGGAACCACCAGGCTGCTACCTCTTTGAGAAGTCTGTTTATGTGACTGTTGACCTATGGGGGTCAAAAGACACTGATGCAGAGCACCAAGGGATTAGGCAAAACCCTAGTCAGGGACAGGCCAAGGTCAGGGCAGGCATAATACGAGCCATCTAATAAACAGTCTGGGTGGGCAGCTCAGGGTCAGAACAGAGATCAGGCAGAAAAGGGTCAAAACCAGAAGTCAGTCAGAAGTAATTACACAGAACAGGCAAACATGCTAATGGTATACCTTTGCAGGAAACTACCATACTAGAACCTAATACTCGTGCACTTTCCCATAGGGGAAGGTGCCTAAAGTACCACAGGGAAGCCAGTCATTTGCAGGGAAGGAATAGGGTGTGCATGCAGGCACTTTAAGGGCAGAGAAAGGCATTGCCAGCAAGAAGCAGGTTTGAACCCCCATGGGAAGAGAACGTTACTCTGGGGACTGGGAACGCTGGGTCGGGAGAGAGTGACATTGACAGGATCAAACCAATGGAGCCCTGGAGCTGTGGAATGGGTAAGCAAAGGTAGCGGCTAAACCCACCAGCAGGAAAGGAGCACTTTAACACCATACAATTTAAGAATGACTAGAGTCCACCCGAACAGGAGCTGGCTTACAGAGGATGTACCAAGTGGTAAACCCCTGTATGATGACAATATATATAGTAATAGGCCACATGTTCAAGGGCAATCTTCATGAGAATACCTATTTAAGACATAGAACTGCGTTCACAGTTCTGTGTTTGCTGTCAGAACTAGTGACTAGCTTGTCGGCAAATATTTCTTAACTATTATGTACATGTGCAATCTTATCATAGCCAGGAACAAATGTAATCATCTGAAAGTAAACAATAAAGACCTCCATTCAATGGGTGCAAGCAGAGGTTTTGAAAATACAGAAGCCTTACAAAGGGTATAATATAAGGCAGCCTTACTTTTTATTATATAATGAATGAGCTGAGGGCTGGCACCAATTGTATACTGAGTGGCAGAGTCGTAGGGCTTGATTGCTTTATCATAGACCAGTGCATTCGCTATCGGAGGCTGATAAACTTCTGGCGCAGTCTGTTAGCCTATACTGTTATCTATGTCAGCCCCAGAAAACTGGCGTAAAAAATGATAAATGTGGTGGGCCCGCTAGCCCTGCCTCCTCCCGCCCTCACTACATCCCCTTTTTGGGAAAGTGGAGAAGGCGGAGGGGAAAGGCCTTTTGTGCAAAAATTTTTGTGACTTTTCATGCCAGAAAGCTGGCAAAATGTAATGATAAATCAGACCCATAGTTCAGTCCCTGTTTACTCCATGCTTGACTTGACAAGCATAGTGTTTGCTCAGATTGCCATGAGGCCTCAAAAACTGTTGGACCCTGGCATTTGCCAAGATTTTCCTGGTGCTGTTGGCACAGATTGGATAACATAAAGGCATTTTATAATATACTTCCTGAAATAATTGTATTTTTATTAGAAAACTGCCTATATGACCTTATTTCTACAGAATCATAGTGACAGCTATGAGGGTTCATGCACATGGCTGTTGATCGGTCATTCTGTGCATTGGTGACCGTGTCGATTCCGCAAACGGATACAGACATATTCAACTTGAATGAGTCCGTGGTCCGTCCGTACCGCAACAAAGTAGTGCATGCCTCTGTTCGACAATGACCTTCGGGATTGAGGACCCATTCATATGAATGAGTCCACATCCGTGATGCGGGGTGCACATGGCCGATGCCCGCATATTGCAGACCCGCTGTTAGCGGGCTGCAATACGGGCAAGGCCGGGCAACGGCTGTATGCATGAGCCCTGATTCGGTAGAAAAAAAGGTATGCAGAGGCACATAGCATTATAAATCAGTATAATGGAGTGCGCTGCTGCAAGTCCAGAATGGAGGATCACGCTCACGCACGAAGCATGATTTCCACAATGGACTCGCTCGTGCGATACAGCCCTTACATACATTTCCAGGAAATGCGCATTTAATGGGTAATACAGGTATTTACTAAAAACAAATGTCATTCCTAACCAACCTCTTTTTAACAAAGCTAGAACCAGCCCTGTACCTTACATGGATTCAGAAATCTCCCCATTCATTGCTCTACTAGATTTATATCAAGCTGGCAGCTTAAGGGGAGTGTCTTTTCTGCTGCAGCTCAGGAGGCGTGTCTGTTCTCTCCCTATCACAGCTCAGGAGACAGTTAAAAGTTTAAACTGAGCATGTGCGGCCTGCTCAGTGAATAGGTCAAAGAAATAAGAAATTAAGTGGTCCTATACAGATACATGTTATTGAATAACTCAGTAACTATAAACATTTTTTAATGACATGCAATTACAAAAGTATTCAGATCCAGGTACTTGTTTGAAAACTGTAGAATATTTTTCGTGGGACAACCCCTTTAAGTAAAACAAATCAACAGAGTAATAATTATAATAATAATTTTATAATCAATATTTTCATCCAGATTTTGCTTCTCCGTTATACTACATAACAGTGATAAGATCCTGGTCTATTATTTAGCACCCAACCGAGGCGCCTGCTTTCCCCCCTTTACTTACTTTTGGAAAAAATCTTTGCAAATGATTTTTCTTTGGCTTGTGGTTAAATGAACAACATTTTCAGAGGCAGATTATAAATCATCATGGACGTCTGGGTCAGTAATTATTTATAGCTAGTGAATGCACTAAAACATGTTCTCTGAGTGCTAAGCTTTGAGTGCATGGTGGGAAAAGTTAATATAATTTAAAGAGAAAAGTACAAAAAAAAAGAAAAGTAATAAAAACTATATTTCTAGCAGAGCAGGCCGGGGCTACAAATTACAGTTCCTTAAGAAAATGAACTATATAAAACTAAATCTTTTATTGCAATGATTTAATGATATAAGAATAAAGGGATCACAAAGAACAGGCAGATAATGGGGTTTGCTGAGTAAAATTGGGCCAAGGTGAGAAATGGCATGAAATAATAAAAGCCTGATTACTCACCTGATAAATCCATCTACCATTCCAACACCAATGCTCCGATTGCACATTGCTGTCTTCAGTTAATATGTTGCCCAAATTGCACCAGCCAATTAGATATCAACGTACATTCCCTGAAAATACCTCTACAGGTCGTGAAAATGCCAGATTAACCACATGCATTTTCTTGGACATCTGCATTTTTTGTGGCATTTTTTGGAGTGTATTTGTCCACTTGTATTATCTGCATTGTGTTTTTCCTGATTGAGAATGTGATAATGGCAGAAAAAAAATCCCAAGAGTTACAGCATGCTGAAAAGAAGCCAAAAGGACAAAAAATGCCACCTAATAAAAACACGGTAGCAAGTGAATGCTTGTGTGTCCTGCATTTCATATTTCCCATAGATCTTTAGTTAACATCTGAAGCAAAAATGGCCCCTTAAAAAATGAGAAAGTAATGAAAAACACCATAAAAACTATGCGTGAACTTATTCTACAATTGAAGTTCATGTTAAAGGGTCTCCGAGATTTTTTATTTGATGACCTATCCTCAGGTAGGTAGGTAGGTAGGTAGTGGTTCGACACCCAGGACCCCTGCCCATCAGCTCTTCGAGAAGGCACCAGTGATCGTAGTAGCACCATGGCCTTCTCACAACTCACCAAGCACAGTGACGTACATGGTATAGCGGCTGTGCTTGGTTTCGCAGCTTAACCTCATTCACTTCAATAGGGCTAAGCTGCACCTAGGTCATGGGACTAATGAACGTGACATCACATGGCCCAGGCAAAGCTGCCAGAAGACCATGGTTCTACTGGGAGCGCCGGTGTCTTCTCAAACAGCTGATTGTTGGGGGTCCTAGATGTCGGACCTCCATCGATCAGACACTGATAACCTATCCAGAAGAAAGGTCATAACTTAAAAAATCTTGGACAAGCCCATTACATGGTGTTCTACACCTTTTTAATCGATTGTTATTGCACAAAGCACTATAAAAGACAGTGGGAGTAACAGTAGTGGTCTTCACTATATATTACAGAGACAGTACATGTTATAATATATTTTGCACAGAAAAAGCACAGCTAAAAAAAGTTCCCCCAAACTTCTCCAAATGCAATTCAGTACTGACGAAAATAATACAATCTCGGGATAATCTTAAAGCTCTAAGATAGCTGTGATACTTGCAGTGAAATAATCTCTAAAGAAAAATGTCTAGAACTTCTCTGTCTCCTCCAGAGAGAAGTCTTGATATGTTTACCAGCTATAAAGCGTTCTCTCTGATTTCGCAGACTGTGACTGCACACATCCCAAACCTATTGATGTGTATGACCCAAGCAGAGATAGAAAAATGTCATCGTCCCTGAAATGGAAACTGTGCGTTATTTTGTCTTTGATTAATGTGTCTGTTGTCAAAACGCTATATGAAAGAAACTGTCAGACTGAACAAAGGGAGACGATAAGTAGATCCTTGTTTTATATAACATTTGTGCACAATAGAAAACTATTTCAATCATTCTATCCTGGTAACATATTGCAGGAGTGAAGATTAGATTAAGAGAGGTAAATTACCTTTTTGTTTTCATGAGGGCCAGTGGAAAGGTGGCCTTGTGGAATACTGTGTATATGTAGGAGACTGGTAAGGTGGTTCAAAAGAAAACAATAGATACGTGAGCAACTAGTATAATAACTTTTGCTGTTTTTTTTATTGAGCATAATATTAAAATTAAAGTTTTTTCCCCTGGCAATGCATATTGATGGCCTATCCTTGGGACAGGTGATGTCCATGCCTGGGACCCCTACTGATCAATAGAATATAGGGGGTCATTCATTATACTGAAATATTCCTGTATTAGGCGTATTTCAGGAGCAGATGGCGGCGCAACTAACCATTGTGACTTCTCCCTGCTCATGCCAGGTCTAAAATTGTGGGTGTGGACGGGCAAGGTGACGGGCTGGTAGGCCCGTCTCATTTATCATTTTCTACTCCTGTTTTCGGCATAGAAAATGGTCTAAATATAAGACAACTCAGAAGCTGTCTTACATTTAGAACAGGCGCTGGATGTGCTGACGCCTCCTCATAACTTTGGCGGATCCTCCGCCAGCTATAGGTCTTTATTAAGAACGGCGTTAATAAATGTGCCCCATAGAGTTTTTGCCTCACAGCTAGAGAATCTCCATTTATCAATTTTTCTTTTATGGATCTCTCATATTGTCATCTCAATTCTATACCTACTATTATACTAGCAGATAGTATTTTCCCCCAACAACAGCTGTAAACTGACTACGGATTACCAATCTATGGAAGAGTATACAAGGACAATATTTGGTATTTCAGTGGTCAGTACTCTTGTCCCAATTCAACACATGCCAATCTGATATTGATGACCTATCCGGAGGAGAGATCAACAATATTCTTTCACTGAACAACCTTTTAATTTATACTGGTAAATACTGTTGTCCTAATTATATACCTACCCTAACCATGCAGATTACATTGCAGATGACATCTTCTTCTCACAGCAAACTGACAATGGATTACCTTTTTAGAATATCTTATCATTTGCATTCACTGCTACAGGACATTTTATATTTCATTTTCAATGGCATACTATTGCTGAAATTAAAAAACAGAAAAACAGCCAAATATTTCGAAAAAAAAGTGTACTATATTGTTTTAAAAACACCCCTTTCTGATGGAACTATCCCTTAAAGAATGTAAAACTTATTTTTTAACTTAATAGTGAAGCCACCTTATATCTGTTTATGACCTTTTCCTATTTGCACATGCCTCTAAGGAGAGACTTTTCATTGATTATGGTTACATTTATCTGACTGAATTAGGACATATCTAAATTGCCTTTTTAGGGCAAATAAAATTCTCCAGTACTTACTGGTCCTACTTTAATACTCAGAACTCCCACGAACCACAGCATAATGTTGGAGAAGGATGTAAATGCACAATAAAAGCCACCTACGCGGCACTTTATATGTAAGGTGCAGTAAAAAATAATAAATATTCCATGTATTTCACGATCACTCTCTAGAAACAAAGCTCAAAAGAATTTCACTTACCTATAAGTTTCAAAGTAGGGATGAATGGAGGAAATATTTTTTAAAAAACTAATTTTGGTTAGTTTTTGCCCAGAATGTGGAGAATGTCTGACCATGGATGCTAGAGTGATGCAATATGCTATTGGTTGTGTCTGGTTCTGGAATAAAGAAAAGTGTCTGGACACCACTGATGGTAGCCTCCAGGACCACATTAATACAGTTGCAAACCACAGCTGTGATTTTTTTAAGTTGACTGTTACAGCAGTTGATCCATCTAGAACATTGATGGCTTATTAGCAGAATATGCCATCAATGTCAGGTAGTGACGGGTACCACCTCCAGGAACAGGGTCTTTGAAGTTAAGGACAGCACAATTTCTCCACTCATCAAAAATAGCTGAGCGAGGACACTAGGCTTTTTTGAAAGTTCAATAGCAGTGAATGGAGAGCAGCTGCTCACTTCAGAGGTCCCGTTCTGGAGATAGGCATAGGTCTGATGTCTGGGACCTACTCCTATCTGACATTGATGGCATAGCCTTGCTATATGCCATCAATATCCCCGATGGGAATACCTATAAGTAGTTGATTTTGATGGGAAACAGCCGTTGCAGCTGAAAAGCTGCTCACAAACCTACAATCCTCTGGTTTTGCAGATAAACTATAATTAAACCACTAAAAAACCACTAGCAAAATCATGTGTTTATGACATGGGACCACATGCTACCACGGTTATTGGCCACGGTTATTGGCCAGATCATTGCCGGTCAATAAGTCTCCATTTGGCCTCTCCCTTATATGTTGCCTGCAGATGGGGCATGGTCAATGTGGCAGAAACACTTTGAATTAAATTACATTCTGGTAACAAGACAGAGCAAATGCAATACACAGAAGAATACTGACAAATTCTGTAAATTATGTGCTGTATGCATTATAAATGGGAAGCATTTTTCTGTTATCAAAAGAGATTACAGAAAAACCGAAAGTCTGGCGTGATTTCCCCAAATGACTGTTCACCAAGGCAAGGACACATTACAAAAACAAAACATAGCAAGATAATCAAAGCTAATAAGCAATGCTAATATTATAAGAAAAACCAGCACATATGTGAGATTATACAATTTCTGAGACGCCAGTGGTTTATGTGCATCTCTTCAAGTGAGACGTGTTTCACTGCGTCTGGCCTATACCTCTTCAGCGCAGATGGCGTGCATATGCAAATGAGACCTACTGCAAATTAATACAGTGGCACTTGGGAATATCTTTAAGGTTTGTAATAATGCTATTAGGAAGTGATGTTGTAACATACTGAGATCATGCACATAAAACCAAAGTATTTTGTGTAGACACTTCAGGGGGGACGACTTGCTTTAGGCTTGCCATGGGCTAAGCATACATTAGAGAATTCAATATTTTATTTGAAAAGCAATCACAAAAAAAATATGAAAATAAGCTTTTTTATATCAATTGAATAGAATTTTACACGTTTTTTTCAGCCAAAAAAAAATGTTTAAAACTGCTAAAAATGATGTGGGTCATTTATTAAGACCGGTGTTTTAGATGTTAATAACCCACGTGATGTGTGGTGGATCTGCCAAAGTTATGTAGAGGCGCCAACCTCTACATTACTTCGGCGCATCCACCGCTGGTCTAAACCTACGGCAGCTTCCTTGCTGGCATAGATTTAGAACATTTTCTACATCTAAAACAGGCATAGAAAATGATAAATGAGACGGGTCTAGTGGGCCAGCCCCTTCCCAGCCCCCAATTTTAGACCTGTCGTGAGCGGGGAAAAGTGGCAGATTACGGCCGGATATATGCCAGATATATGCCAGAAAACTGGAGTATATCTGGCAGTAAATGACCCCCTATTTTCAAAACATATACATTAAAAAGCCATACACTCCCAGGAGGGGCGGACTGGGAACTTAAAGTGGCCCTGGAAAAAATACTAAAAGTGGCCCTGTTTTGTAGTTGAGTCCAAATTGATGGAAGGCAGGGCCAGCAATACCATATTGTGGCACATTATACCACCAGAACAGTGCCAAATACCACAGTCCATCACAAAATACATCCCCAAAAACTTTCACTGGCCAGCCTTGAGGAGGGCTCTGCCCACTGGGAAATTTCCCTGTAAGGTCTATGGCCAATCAACCCTTGACTCCCATTATGGATCCCATGCCATTCAAATTGTGAAGCTGCCTGATCCCCACCACCCCCTACTTTCTGGTCCAGAGATGATGGGTTGAGTATGTGATTGGCTACAGCTCTGACATGCCTCTGTGTTGATACATCTCTGCAGGACCAGGAAGTATGGAGCATCAGGAGACCAGGCAGGCATTGAAATGGGAGTTGAGGGGCATCCATGAGTTTAGTATATATATTTTTTCAGCTGGAAGCCTCCTTGAATTACTTTACCCTACAAACAAAAGTCCAACACTGTACTGTGAATCATGGCACTGCCATCATCTTGCACCCTAGGGACACAGCGCCAGTGGATGGTGTTTACACAGGGCACGAATGGAGCGCACGGGTCTTCGACTGCGTGGTGGAGGTAAGTTATGATGTGACAGATGTATGTCACGTTAACAATTAAGGGTTATTGCAAAACAGTTTTACAAATTGGCCAACCCCTTTAAAGAATTAAAGTGGTTGTTCAGACATGCTCTCCTGCTAGATCAGGCATGAAGAGATGCAGTTGCATATTGGGCAGTGATACTGAGTGAAAGGTCTTCTGCACAAGAAGTAGTGTACATGGATCCTATTACTTAAATACGGCCCGTGCATAATACTCACTGGGTGCCATGGGAACCTGATGGATGAGGGCGCAGCTGTCTTTCTCCACACTCAATGTCAGATAAGGTGGAAGAGTACGACTGGACGACGTTTTTAGTCGGCAAAGTTGGACACTTAAACATATGGGGTGTTGAACACCTTCAGGGGCAATTTTTTTATTATTGCGTTTTACTTATTTTGGGCTGCAAATAAAGTTTTCAAATAGTCTTATTAAAAAGTTCTGCAGTTTTTGTCCTACAGGGTTAAAGGGGTTATCCCATGAGTAATGTAAAAAATAAATATAAAAAATTATAAAATATCATATAGTACATGACTCTCTTTTTTTTGTCCCCATTTAGATTTTATTATTATTATGTTTGTTTTTATCAATACAAATGTATCGCATAACAACAGTATAGCAAAGAAGTATACTTGCCAGTAAGTACAGAATAACGTACATAGTATCATGGATTTGAATGACAAAAAGAAATAAAAAAAAAACAAAAAACAAACAAACACAAATTTAAACAATAAAAGGAAATCTTGAACAGTACAAAATAAGTCTCTGTGTTCATTTAATCAAGCAGATGCGCTCGAGTGTCCCAGGGGTACCAACATTTATTAAACTTTTCTACGGTATTCCGCTGCAACGCGACAGAGTATTCTAAAGACCTAATTTCCTTCAAGCGACCAATAAGGTCACGAGTTGCAGGGGGAGAAGGCTTTTTCCAAAATAAGGCAATTAAGCACTTAGCAGCGGTAAGGATATGAAGGAGCAGCCTGGCACTATGACCCCGTAGAATAGGTGGAACGACATTTAATAGGAAAAAGGAAGGATCTAGAGGAAGGGATACCTCCAGGAGAACCCGTATAATATATCTAACCTGTGACCAAAATGGGGATATAGCTGGGCAGGAGCAGAATACGTGAAACAATGAGGCCTGAGTGTGAGAACATCTTCAACAGAGGTCCAGCACTTCCGGGTTCATCGAATGTAGAACAGCCGGGTTGTGGTACCAAAACATTAAAATCTTCAGTTGGTTTTCCTTATACCCCACCGAAGAAGAACTAAGATAGGCTCTTCTCCATATAGTTCTCAATGTCTCTGGGGAGATCTCCCTTTGCAACCAGTTCTCCCATTTCAACATATAGGGGTGTTTAAATCCCACTGGATATTCAAAGGACATCAGTATCTGATATATATCAGAAATCAAACCCTTGGAGGAGGGACTCTGTGTGCAGAGTCGTTCAAACGGGGAGAGGGTGGGGACCCTCTGGGACCCCAACACTTCCTTGCAGTAGTGGAGTATCCTCAAATATTGAAACCGTAGGTCCCTAGATAAGGAAAATTTAGTTTGTAGGTCTTAAAAGGATAGAACTGCGTCTGAGAACTGGTCCTTCAAATCCAGAAGGCGGTACAAACCAGCTCTAGACCAAGGTCCCACCATATCTGCCTCGGAGCTGCCCTGAAGCAGTGGATTATAGAGGAATAGCGTAAGGGGGGATCGGAGCATAGCTAAATTGTACTTCACCCGCATTCCCAACCATACCTCTCTAGTAAACCTCATAGGTCCAAGGAGAGTAGAGGGAGGAATAGTAGCGAGCGGGCCCCAGATCAAGGTCCCCAAATGAGTAGGTGCCAGCCACAGTCTCTCAATTTCGGTCCACCGACTGTAAGAATGGAAAGTCGACCAAGATGGAATCTGTCGTAGGTGGGTGACTAGATAATAGCTAGCTAAATTTGAAAGGGCTAAGCCTCCACTCATGACAGGAGCCGTTAATATCTTAGAGGAAATCTGATGTCTTTTATAATTCCAGACAAAGCGGAGAAAGCTTGCCTGAATGGAACGAGGACTGCAGCCGGTACCCTCACCGGGAGAGTCTCGAACAAATATAGAAATTTGGGGAGGATTGACATCTTAATAGCTGCTATTCGGCCCAGGAGTGACAGTGGTAGCGATTTCCACTTCGCTAACAGGGAGTGAACTTCAGCTATTAAGGAGGGAAAATTGGCCTTATACAGGGTAGAATAACATGACTCTCTTTCTAACAAACGTAGGACCAGCCTTGGGAGTTGAGGGGCATCCATGAGTTTAGTATATATATTTTTTCAGCTGGAAGCCTCCTTGAATTACTTTACCCTACAAACAAAAGTCCAACACTGTACTGTGAATCATGGCACTGCCATCATCTTGCACCCTAGGGACACAGCGCCAGTGGATCGTGTTTACACAGGGCACGAATGGAGCGCACGGGTCTTCGACTGCGTGGTGGAGGTAAGTTATGATGTGACAGATGTATGTCACGTTAACAATTAAGGGTTATTGCAAAACAGTTTTACAAATTGGCCAACCCCTTTAAAGAATTAAAGTGGTTGTTCAGACATGCTCTCCTGCTAGATCAGGCATGAAGAGATGCAGTTGCATATTGGGCAGTGATACTGCCAAGGCAAAGGTCTTCTGCACAAGAAGTAGTGTACATGGATCCTATTACTTAAATACGACCCGTGCATAATACTCACTGGGTGCCATGGGAACCTGATGGATGAGGGCACAGCTGTCTTTCTCCACACTCAATGTCAGATAAGGTGGAAGAGTACGACTGGACGACGTTTTTACCATTCATTGCTGCAATTGCTCTGCTAGATTTATTTCAGGTTGGCACCTCAAGGGGGCATGCACTTTCTCTGGGAGTGTGTCCTATCTGCTGCAGCTGGTGGCAGTTGAAAGATGGAAGTGAGCATGAAGGTCAACCTCAGTGAGGTGGACAGAGAATTTAGGAAAAGGGAAAACAGCAGATGGCGCTATGCAGATCAATTTCATTGAATATGTTTCTACAAATGTTTTAATTACAGCACATAAACACCCATTGCAGCTAAATTCTTACCAAACTAAGGCTACTTTTACACTAGTGTTTTTGATGGATCCGGCAGGGCTCAGCAAAAATGCTTCCATTACTGATAATACAATCATCTGCATCTGTTCTGAACAGATCCGGTTGTATTATCTTTAACATAGCCAAGACGGATCCATCATGAAATCCATTGAAAGTCAATGGGGGACGGATCCATTTTCTATTGTGTCTTGCTCCGTATCCCATGACGGAAAGACAACTGCAGATTTCTGCGGTTTTCTGTCCGATATGGGAACGCATTTTGGAGCATTCCATTCTGTTCAGTTCCGTTTTGGCCCCATTGACAATGAATGGAGACAAAACTGAAGCGTTTTTTTTCCAGTATTGAGACCCTAGTCGCTAGTGTGAAAGTAGCCCAATAATATGGCTTAAATGAGTGTTTATGAGCTGTCAGAAATTCAGAGATCCGTCAGAACAGCAACATGATGGGACTCAGTTACAAAAAAGGGACATTCTGCAGACAGATTCAAACCTAACCTTGATGGACAACAACTACTGGGAATGTCTAATAAAGACCAACTGAGAACAAAGATGAGTAAAATGCAATCATAAAAAATGCCCCAAAGGTGTTTATATCCTTTAAATCCATTGAAAGTGAACTAAATACAAATATAATTAGATAGATAGATAGATAGATAGATAGATAGAGTTAGATAGATAGATAGATAGATAGATAGATAGATAGATAGACTTTTTGCCCATAGGTGAGATCGGGGATAACACTGTACATGGAAACTAAAGCAAACAACAAAAGTATAAAAATACAATTCCATAGCACAGATACTATATTTAGATACAAAAGGGATTCACAGTGTTTTAAAGAACAGACAGTTCTAAACCTCAGAGGAAATTTAGCTGCACAGCAAGTCAGAGATTATACACATTTTGTGCTATGGTAGTTTCAGTGGGAGCTGGGGAATGATAGATAATAAATGATCATTTGTTACTGGTGGTTTATGTGAGACAAGTGCCAGGGGAAGAATAGGGAACACTACTGACAGGCTCGGGTCAATATGTCAGTGATGAAGGGAACTGACAGCAACGCTAAACCGCAAATACACATAGCTAATGCACCCAGACACATATAGCCGGTCCCACTACTGACACTTTAGAAAAAAACTAGTTCATACAACATCATAAAAAGTATATTAAAAAGCAGAAACATCCTAAAAAACTGAACAGAACACGTAACAAGTGTTACACTAGTTAATTATTAGGTTTATGGACTCAATATTATTTTCACTCACCCTTCTAACTCTATTGAGATATTTTAAAGTTATGGTTCATACTTGATACACCTACTGTATCTATTAGAAAACTGCACATCCAATTATTCCCAATTACATTGCTAGTATCGGAATCCCTTCCTGTCCGTCCTCTCTGTACTTCATGTCTCCTCATGAACTCCATTCCCAGAGAGATTCAGCTGACGATCTTATCATCTACCTGTATTCAGGATCATAATCCCTGACAAGCAGAGCAGAGAGGAGGATGAGGCAGCCCTTTATCTCAGTGTTGTGAAGTAACTTGTCCTCCTGTGTGATTAGGACAGGTTTTGTCTATACTAATAGTATGGCGGCCATTTTATTTCTCCTAATGATTGCTCCCCAGACAAAAAGAGCCATTATAACTAATGAGAGGTATTTGTGAATATATTTATAATAATGTAATATTTAAGTATTTTCATTTTGTTAATTCCCAGAGAACCCCTTTAATGCCTATTAAAATTAAATAAGCAACTAGCCCTTTTTTAAAATGATGTTATGACACCTGCTATTACTACCTCTTAGGGTAGGGCATTCTATAGTTTGGCTACTATAACTGTAAAGAACCCTTTCCTATATAGATGTCTTATGTAAGAGCACTGTAAAGTGGAATATGCTTTAATAGAAGCATATCTAAGATTAGGTATACCCTTGATTAATGCCATCTAACAGTGCTTTTCTCCTTTAAGAAAACCAGGTTTCCACATGACAAACTCACATTTGCTGCATTTGACAAACTCATCTCTGCTACAGCTGCATGCCAAATAAACTCATTTTTATGTGTTGCATCATTTATTATAATAAGCTTATTAGGCTATTCAGTGCTAGTGTTCACAATCTCTGTTCTCTTGGTTACATTTAAAAAGCAGTAAAAAAACATATTGGCTTTATTTGCTGTCATAACACGGCTGGTTACAGATGCCCTACAAAGAAAATGGTGCGGGCAGTGATAAAATAGGATTATGTGGAGATATGTCATAGCGTAGTGTCTGGCCTTTTCAGTTTATGATGAGAGCAGCACCACAGGTGTTTTTCCATTATAGGGTAGTGAGGCCTTGTCTTCCAAGCTGTTCTCTGGACCTACAGGGTTCATGGTATTTATCTTCGCCAATGGGTGGTAAATGCTAGAAGCACTGAGATAATTCCCTTCGGAAAAACACCAGGCGCCAGCAGATGGAAACCTCACAAATCTTCACCATCTGTGCCAGCTTTATTGAGTAATTGCCAACATTTTAATATAATTTCTAGGACAATTTAACGTTGAGGTATAAGCAGTGCAACAGACAAACTATTGTGGAATTTGCTATTGTTCTAAGGTCCTCAATAGAGTTGAGCAAAACAAAGTTGATGAAGTGGAATTCAATCTGATTTTCAGGGAAAATTTGAAAAGTCGAATTTCCTCGCATTTCATGGTAACAAATCAAATTTTTTCTAAAATGGCTGCTGCACATGTTAGAAGGAGGAATTAAGAAGCCCGGGAATGAGGGGTCACCCATAATGCCATGCAGCCAGCCAATCAGCAGATAGCCAGCCCCTGTGATGTCACAGCCCTATAAAAAGCCTCATCCTGCACGGTCTCCACAATTTTCCAGTGAACTTAGTACAGGCACTAGGGACAGTGATTAGGAAAAACTTTATTTACAAGCTTAGAGGATAGGGATAGTGTAGGGATATAGTAGGGAGGCATTATCCACACCATTGGGAGAGCAGGGGGCAATTGTGCAGTGTAAAGCTTAGCTAATATGAGCTATTCTATTACACCTTGCTGCCCTAATTGGGGTTAAAAAGTGTTCTAATATTACTGATTTTAGGTAGTTTGCCTTCTTTTATACATAGCACATGTGGAGGAGAGATCCGCTACTTCCTCCGGTAGTGGCGATGAGAGTCGCGTTAGAGCAGGTGTTGCGAGCGGTCAGGCATGCGGCCTTGAGACTGGTGAGGGTGACAACAGTGACATGCAGAAAGTAGTGAATGATGATGTAGCCCAGTGGCCCCCAACCTTTTTTGGGCGCTGCGGTTGTTGGGGGGCGGAGCATAGTGCCCCCCACACAGTAGTTATAGTAGCATAGTGCCTCCCACACAGTAGTTATAGTAGCATAGTGCCCCCCACACAGTAGTTATAGTAGTATAGTGCCCCCCACATAGTAGTTATAGTAGCATAGGGCCCCCACACAGTAGTTATAGTAGCATAGTGCCCCCACACAGTAGTTATAGTAGCATAGTGCCCCCACACAGTAGTTATAGTAGCATAGTGTCCCCACACAGTAGTTATAGTAGCATAGTGCCCCCACACAGTAGTTATAGTAGCATAGTGCCCCCCACACAGTAGTTATAGTAGCATAGTGCCCCCCACACAGTATAGTAGCATAGTGCACCCACACAGTAGTTATAGTAGCATAGTGCCCCCCACACAGTAGTTATAGTAGCATAGTGCCCCCACACAGTAGTTATAGTAGCATAGTGCCCCCACACAGTATAGTAGCATAGTGCCCCCACACAGTAGTTATAGTAGCATAGTGCCCCCACACAGTAGTTATAGTAGCATAGTGCCCCCCACACAGTAGTTATAGTAGCATAGTGCCCCCACACAGTAGTTATAGTAGCATAGTGTCCCCACACAGTAGTTATAGTAGCATAGTGCCCCCACACTGTAGTTATAGTAGCATAGTGCCCCCACACAGTAGTTATAGTAGCATAGTGTCCCCACACAGTAGTTATAGTAGCATAGTGCCCCCACACAGTAGTTATAGTAGCATAGTGCCCCCCACACAGTAGTTATAGTAGCATAGTACCCCCCAAACACAGTAGTTATAGTAGCATAGTGCCCCCCACACAGTAGTTATAGTAGCATAGTACCCCCCAAACACAGTAGTTATAGTAGCATAGTGCCCCCACACAGTAGTTATAGTAGCATAGTGCTCCCCCACACAGTAGTTATAGTAGCATAGTGCCCCCACACAGTAGTATAGTAGCATAGTGTCCCCACACAGTAGTTATAGTAGCATAGTGCCCCCACACAGTAGTTATAGTAGCATAGTGCCCCCCACATAGTAGTTATAGTAGCATAGTACCCCCCAAACACAGTAGTTATAGTAGCATAGTACCCCCCAAACACAGTAGTTATAGTAGCATAGTGCCCCCCACACAGTAGTTATAGTAGCATAGTGCCCCCCACACAGTAGTTATAGTAGCATAGTGCCCCCACACAGTAGTTATAGTAGCATAGTGTCGATGACGTCATCGCACCGCCTGAGCTGGCCTCTGATAGGCTACAGGCACTAGGCCTGCAGCCTATCAGAGGAACGGGCAGGGGAGACGCCTCTCCCTCCCCTGCCCCACCGCAGCACAGGCATCTGTATCGCCGTCCTGAGGACGGCGATACACGTGACTATGGAGATGAGCGCTTCCACAATGGAAGCGCTTATCTCCTTGTCCCCTGCCACCGCCGCGGCCCGGCAGACATCGCTTCAGGGCCCGGTCCTGGGCCGCGGCCCGGTGGTTGGGGACCGCTGATGTAGCCAATAGCATGTCAGAGCCGGGTGAAGAGGGGGCTTCATCATCATCAGGGAATGAGGGTGGCAGCTTGCGCGTGAGGTAGTGGCTGAGCCAGCAGGATGCTAGCGTGGCCGTGAGTGAGCCGGGTAGCAGCAGTGTAGGTCTGGAGCCAAACATGCATGGGGTAGACCGTCTGCTATCAAGGAGCCTACCTGTCTGGAAACAACTAGTGGTGCATGGGATCACAGAGGCAGCGGCCGCAGGCAGTCAGCAAAGAGTGTAGGTGGAAAATTATTTTCTCTGGGCTTCCCAGAATACTTTGGTTTTACCTCCTCACTATGGTACAGTCCTTGATTCTGCTTTAAGGGGTTTCAGAAATGGTTAATGAAAGTGGCTCAATTGGCTAGAATGTACAAAATATCCCATTTGGAAATCTATACCTATCCTAGATCTGGAGATCAGATTTCCTCTGATTCTGCATTTACCCACATGAGCAGTCTAATAGCTCACAGCCTAACCTACAGTATAAGCCAATTGTGTATGATCTGTGTAGCTATTGCCATACCTAGGACTATTCTTAGTGTTAATGTGATTCTTCTTGTAGATGTTTAATGATTTGGACATTTGCTTTTAGCGCCTTGCATGCTACTCTAATTTTTTATTCCTATGATTATAAATCTTACAAGGAGATTTTCATATGGATGTTTATGCAATGTTAAGCCAAATAAAAAGATATTTCAATATAAAAGAAAAATTTGAGCAGATGACAGGTCCTGTTTAAGCAAGAAGAATGCTTGAAAGAATCTGGATTACCTTAACTTATGTTGAGAATAATTTGATATCGTCACACAGACAAATTTTTGTTATCCAATAAATGTGATTTAATTTGCATCTTCAAGAAGTGTGCTGCAAATTTCTTCATGTGTTTCTGGAGTGAAGAGTCCTTCTGCTACTTGGTCCTCTTCAGGCAGTTACCATGTCTATATGGGGCACAAGATGTGTCTAGAGGTCTTCTCCGGCTAACTACTCACCTATTTGGTCTGCCACTATTGAGTAAACTGTGACACTTCAATAAAACTGAGACTGTTCTTGGAAACTAGCATTGTATTTTCAGTAAAGGAGGCTCCACTTGGGCAGCTAGGCTGAATATAAAGTACCGTAGTAAAATTTGTTAATCACTTTAATTTGAATAAGACACTACCATTTGTTGTTGAAGCAGAGATCCGTCCAACACTGATCTTGTGCGAGAGCACAACATCAATGAGCTCAGGCCACCACAGATATTCTTGACAAAAGGAGATGCTACATTCATTGGGATGGGACACTTGGATTCTGCCACTCATTTGAATGGCAGAAGCACCACAATGATCCAAATAATTGGACACAACATGGAAAATGATCGGCGAAACGTTGAGCATTCCAATAACCTTCCATTTTTCATCCATAATCTCCCATAATTTGTCCTCCATTTTCATCAAGAAAGTTAAGTAGTTATTAAGACAAAATAAATAGGTTCCAAGAAGTTGTCTGTATTGCTCCAGTGACACATGTGAAATGTATGCATGGGTTTGCATGGATACTTACAGATCACATCATTTTCATCTTTCCTTCTTCCCATCGAAAATCGTTACCTTTCATAATGAAGATGAGATCCTTCTACACTAAATATACTGTACTCCCTTAGTTGGCCACCAATGTTCATAATGGGGCCCTAACCAGTTTTACTCTCTGGGACACAGATATTTCAAATGGTGCCAATGCCTTCCATAAGTATGGCAGGTAATAAAAGGAAGTCTACAAGGATGTGGTTCTCCTAGCAAACTGCAAGGAAATTCAACATCAGTTTAGTTTTCAGCACCATTTCCCAAAAAACTTTTTTGCTTTCCAGATGTGAACTTTTTGGCGGCTTGCAGAATAGAAAGTCAACATAAGAAGGAACGCACTTCTTTTTTACTACTTTACCTAAGTATGCCTACTTTCACACTTGCGGTGCAGGGCTCCGGCAGGCTGTTCCGGTGGGTGAACAGCCCGCCAGATCCGTGCTGCCGCAGGTGCACGTGTGGGGCCGGAACTGCGCTCCGGCCCCATTCACTGTAATGGGGGCGGCCCGCGGATCCGGCCGCAGCAAGTTAACCCCTGCTGAGAGGCGGCCGGAATGAAAATACCGGAACAGCCTGCCGGAGCCCTGCACTGCAGGTGTGAAAGGGGCCCAAACTGCACTATTAATCACAAGGTTATATATATCACAACATTCTCTACACAGTAGAAAGATATCAGGTAGATGATTGGTGGCACCAAACACTCTAATATTTTTCCAGGTAATGACCCGCATAGTATGATTAATTTAATATCACGGTAACATTAGTGATTTGTATGCACCGTTACCTTACATTTGACCCATTTACACTTGATAGTGAATGGTGTCATTTTGTTGTCATGCTATACACATCATAAACTGCTTTACGAGCCTTTAAGAGACTAAGAATATTAAAGGCACCGGCTGTCTAGAAGCAATCTACAAAGTCTTTCCCCTTTCCTAAGACATGTTCAAGATTATTTAACTCTTCCTTTTGCTGGAATGCTAATATTCTGCATGATTATTTAGTGATCATGTAATTGCGTAAAACTATGGGGTCTGTTGAACAACATGGTACAAATTTGCCACAAAAATGTTATCAGCCAGTAAAAACCAGATAGTGACATATATCCTTTTTTTCGAATTTGTTTTTATTTTCTCATTAAATATTTATTTATTCTATTTTCATGATTATGGGGGAGGCCATCTTTCCTGAGCTGTTCTTAACAGTATTTAGAAAGTTGCTTTATGGCATCTACATAGGCCATAGACATAGACACAATGAACAGGGACCGGGGAACGGGGATCTCATTGACTTCTATGGGAGAGTTTTCTAGGCTCTGTGACTTGTGCAGAGGTCATTGTAAAAGGAAAGAGTAGATATGCTCTGACAATCACCTATTGTGAATGGTGCATCCTGTCTTATCTATACACAGAGTTGATTTCATTACAGGCAAGATTAGAATGACAGATAACCAGATAACTGCAGCAAAGTGATCTGTACAGACCAAGAAGTGGCTCCTATTATTAGGCTTAGTGGCCAGTGGGAAAACTGCAGGGTTTTTGTTTAGAGGGGTTGTCCCACAAAAAAATATTCTACAGTTTTCAAACCAGCACCGGTATCTGAATACTTTTGTAATTGCATGTAATTAAAAATTTAGAATAGCCACTGAGTTATTCAATAAAATGTATCTGTATAGTGTCACCTGCTGTTTGTTTTTTTCTTATTTCTTTGTCCTGCTCACTGAGAAGGCCACACATGCTCAGTTTCATCCTTCAACTGCCTCCTGAGCTGTGATAGGGAGAGCATGGACCCGCCCCCTTAGCTGCAGCAGAAATGACACTCCCCCTGAGCTGATATAAATCTAGCAGAGCAATGAATGGGGAGATCTCTGGCTGCATGTGAGGTACAGGGCTGGTTCTAGCTTTGTTAGAAATATATTGTCATGTTCTATATGATGTCTGATTTTCATTTTTTACAATAGTCATGGGATAACCTGTTTAACGGTAGATAGACATGAAAAATTAAAAATAACATCATCAAAATTCTAAAAAATTATGTTAAATATAAAAATTTGATTTAAACAATAGGTCATTTTGTGATGATACATTCACTTTAAATTATCAATATAAATACTATTGGAAGTAGGGGCTTTGCACAAAAAATACTTTCTTTAAAAAATAGAGACTTTTTGAGTACTGAGTTGTGCAACACCACCTATGGATTTGGAGTGAATATTTGGTCAGAATTTCAGAGTAGACCTCTTGACCGCCATCTAAACAATGGGACCATGTGAATGGGAGCTGAGATGCAGTATGCTGGCATGGCCACTATACAATAGCTGCTGAAAATAGCCTAATGGTGGGTTGCCGAGTGTTGGACCGATCTCATATTAATGGCCTATTTATATGGTAGGTCATCAATATCTAAAAGCTGGAATACCCTTTTAATGGAAATTAGGATCTAATTATGTGCTATAAATTACCTTTACCTTTCCAATACAAGACACAGAAGCTGCCAAGATAGAGAAGCCAGTTTGTTGCTTTAATTAAAAAAAACGATGTGGGACACTTATTGAGACAGTATATTACATGCTGGTCTTAATCTATTCTCTTGAGCGCATGTGTGCAAAGGAGATATTCAGAGGCTTCATACTATGGGATTGTATGGCACTTGTATGGCACTCCAAATGGCACTGTATTACAAATATTTTCTGCTTCTAGGGGAGAATATCATGATACAAAAACTGGAAAGCATACAGAGGTAGAGACCGATAGAGGTTTATCGGTGCGGTATTACTGATTCAAATAAAACACCTTAAAGGGATTGTCTGGTTTCAGAACCGAACCCGGACATATCCCTTTTTTTCACCCAGGCAGCCCCTCTGATATGAGCATTGGAGCACTGATTCTTTCCCTTGTCCTGTGCTGCATCACCCTGTGCTGTTTTATATTTTTTGCACTGCTTCCGCCTGGCAGTGTTGCCTGTCACATCACTGGCACTAGTTGGTGGGCTTTAGCGCCTAGCCTAGGGAAGAGCTAAAGCCTGCCCATTAGTGCAGCTGACGTCAGCAGGCTCACTGCTAGGCAGAAGTCTCCGCCTAGCAGAGACCGGTACGTCACAGGATCTAATAAAAAAGCCCTTGTACTGAGCATCAGAGCATGAAATGCTCCGATGCTCATATCAGAGGAGCTGTCTGGGTGAAAAAGGGGGTATGTTTGGGTTTAGCTCTGAACCCGGACAACCCCTTTAATACACTTGTGTGCATGAGATCGAAAATTTTACGCTCACATAAATATCAAGGGGTATTTCAGTTTCAGCAGATAGGGTTCATGCTTCTATAAAGTTTTACAAGTTTTCGATATACTTTCTGTACCGATTCCTCTTGGTTTTTAAGATCTTTCCCCGCTGTCTTTTCATAGGAATCTTCATTGTTTGTTCTGAGTGTAGGCACTGTGTCCTCTTCTTCTGATGGACATCCAGGTGCACGGCTCATTAAAAGACAGAGCTTTGATTACTGTACTATGTCATGCCATGCACCTGATGATCCATCACATGACCAGTAATTTTACTAACACCGGTTTATCTCTAATTGGTACTCCAGTCTGTAATTACAGTGCAGTGTGTGCTGTATTCCCCAAGAGAGCATACCATATTGAATTTCTATTTCTCACAATACAAACTGAATACATTATCACGGCATGGTAGAAAAACCCTTGAACGGTTGCTATTCATATGATTACCACTAGATGGTCACACATAGACACGTATACCATAAACAACTCATGAGTTTCACAAAAACTTTTTTTGTTTTTCAAAGCTTGTCATCTCATGCCTTATACCTAAGTGGCAGATATAGTATTGAAGTTGATTTCCTCCAGGTACTCCAGTTTCCTTCCAGACTCCAAAGACATACTCATAAGGAACATAGATTCTGAGCTCCACTGTGGACAGCAAGTGTTGGTAATGCCTGTAAAGCGCTGTGGAATATGCAAGCGCTACATGAGTGCAAAAAATAACTAAATATCTATTGGGTGTAGTTTGTCTTATATTGGTATAACAAATTCAGCACCATGGACAGAGCAAAGGACTTGGTTATTATTAAAGGGCATCTGTCAGCAGATTTGTACCTATGACACTGGCTGATCTGTTACATGTGCACTTGGCAGCTGAAGGCATCTGTTTTGGTCCCATGTTCATATGTGCCCGCATTGCTGGGAGAAATGATGTTTTATTATATGCTAATGAGCTTCTAGGAGCAACGGGGGCGTTGTCATTACTCCTAGTGGTTCTGCAACTGCCGCACCCTCTGCACTTTGATTAACAGGGACAGGCAGTGAAGACATCATCATGCCTGACCCTGTCAATCAAAGTGCAGAGGGTGCGGCAGTCACAGAGAGACAGAGATGTCCAGATAGCATGAAATTTGCTCACTGGGACTGAATTAGTACATAAAACCCCCTACATAACCCAAAGATTTGAACATCATATCCAAGATTTGCTAATCCATGGACATTGATATGGAGCAGCTTCAGCAGCATCAAACTTTTGGCTCTAGTTTTTGAGACGTGGCTGCATTGGTATTGGTGTCTGTGGTGGTACAATAGACAGTACTTGTCTGGCCTACTACTCTGAAGTTGACTTGCTCTTACTCTTTGATATTTGCTCATTAGTTGGCTGATTGATAATGGAAATGACGACCACATGAACGATAGTAAAGTAGCGAATAATTGTTCATTTCGCCAGTTCTTTGGGCAGTGGCGTACATAGAGAACTAAGGGCCCCGTAGCAAGGATCAAGCCAGGTCCCCCACACAGGGCAGAAGGGTTTCTGCCTAAACCCTTTTCAATGACGCATGGACCATTTTTCCACTGCTTCATTTGCTAAAAGTTGTTCCTTTAGAGTTAGAGGGTAAAGTCCTGACCAAGTTTTCACCTCCAGCAGAAGAGGAGATAATTCCAACTAACACTGAGAACCCTCTTGCCCTGGGCCCCATAGCAGTCGTATTGTATGGGCAATCATGTGCCTCTTAAAAGGTCCTTAGACTAGCTATATCGCCGATCGACTCTCTGTAGGGACAGAAAGTTGGCCGTGTAGAAGGACTCAGAGTACGGCTTTTATGCTTGGAGATCTTTCATCTCAGCTTTTTATAACAATAGCTTTTGTCCTTTCCTTTGCATTGAAAATTATTTATTGGTGTAAACTCTGCAAACACTTTGACAATATCTCATACAAAATGCATGATAGCTACAATAAAATTCTGTATTAATAAAACACAGACCATAAAATCTAAGCTGCAAAAATTAAATAAATTATTAAATAAATGATGTTCTATAAATGAGATACATTTTCATAGAATGCAAGCCCATGTGTAGAAACTGCCGGGGGTTAGCATAAAATGAAAGATTTTATGTAAGTCAGTGATTTTTCACAGAATCCAGCGTGCCTGTAATAGCTTCTCAATCATAATCATGAACATATTTTAATATAGCCATCAAGAGAAAATGTTCCGGCAACTCTAATTTAAGTACTACAACAAACATGCAAATGAGGTTTCTTAATTATGGTTATTTAATGCTTCTCCCAAACAAAGCTCTTCAATTTCTAACATGTCAAAGAACTGTTCTCGTTATGAGAGTTTTTACTTGTATATTAATAAGAACTAACTACAGTCAAATGTGTTATAGAAATGTCAACCTTTATTAAATTACATACTGAACACTGAAGGCTGTCAGTTTGGCTGGCGTGAAAGACTATTGGCTAAATGACACATCCAACATAAACCAATTGCTAGGAAAGTAAAATAGGAAGTTTATGTCGAGCTATATATAAATCAGGTAAGTGAAAAACTATAAAAATAGGTATAACATCCTTGCACACTTGGCTTCTGCACATAGACATTGGAAAGACATACTCATACTCAGTACTCATAGACATAGTCGCAGATTCTGTTGGATTTGACAAAAGGAACCGAGTTCCAGGCAGCATCTCTTTCATCATCAGACTGAAGTCCCTTAGGTCCACCAGAGGAAATTATTCTGAGGGTCCATTATTGTTAGAGCCTGGAGGATCCTTTGGTGGGCACTGACTTCTTTCCATCAAAACGATGGAGGCTGAAAAGGACCCTGTTGTCAGTCAATGGGCTTGTTTGGCCACCATTGATATTCGTAGTATAATGGATCTGGCAGAGCATTGTGGCTTTATAAACAAAAGCCACAAGATGCAGATGCCAACAGGTTGAGGGGTTTTCCGGGTCTAGGATATCAATGGCTTTTCCTCAGAACTGGCCATCAATATTGGACAATTGGGAATCTGATTCTTGGCACCCTTGGCATCAGCTCTTTGAAGGGCCTGTGATGCTTGTGTGAGTGTTGTAGCCTCAACACTCGATCCATCAACTTGCACATCATATATATAGTAATTGTGGTGCATGGTATTGCAGTCCAGTGGAATGGGACAATGCTGCAGAATCCTGCACTAGAGATACTACTGTACAGTAAGTAGACCGCATATAGGTCGATGGATGGAAACAAATTGAATAATACAGTGTGGGCCTAAGCTGTGTGCTGCCAGAGTGAAGGAAAAGTACTGTCTAGGTATAGGTGCTTTCACCAGGATGGTGTCAGTCTCTGGATGAGTAGGATGATGCAGAAACAAAGATGTAAGTCAACTTTTTTTTTGAGTTGGGGGAAATTGGTACAAGGTACAAACACAGTACAAGGAAGGCCAGCAAGCATCGTGAAGAAGATCACGACGGCAATAATACAATGGACAACAGCAGGAAGAATATGGGGGGGCACAGCATACATAACAGATTAGGGCACAGTAGGCACTATACATGGTGGAGCAGCATGTGCTGCTGGCACTGTACAGGGGATAACATACAAGAGGCTAAGCAGGCACAGTATTAGTGTCCACATACAGTTGTAGTGTTAAGAAAAGCGAAGCATTCGAAATGGAATTCGGTTCAAAGTTTAGGAAAGCTTTGTTTCCCAATGAAGGCAAATTTTTTTGCGCTTGGTGGTAACGAATCAGGTTTTCCTTGGCAGCTGCATGTGTTACAAAGTGAAAGTAACCACCCATTATGCTGTGCAGCCAGCCAATCCACAAGTGGCTATCTCTGTGATGTCACAACCCTTTAAAGGTCTCTGCCATTATCCTGGGAGCTAAGCATAGGGAGAGACATGACAATTGCTCCTGCACTAGGGGCAGTGTTGCTATAAACAGATTGAAAGGACAATATTGAAGAGGAGAGTGCAGGGAGACTGCAGGAAGACAATGTATTGCCGTGTGCATCACGTTCTAGTGCACCGACAGTCCGAGTTAATCTGTAACTTTAGTGATCTAGTTAATGTGCCTCAGTAATAAAGACAGGTGTAATATATCGACGTGTACATCATGTTCTAGTGCATTGACATCCAGAGTTAATCTGTTATTTTAGTGATACTGTTACTGTGCCTCAGTATTAAAGGCAGGTGTCATACCGCCATGTGCATCACTTTGCAGTGCACTGACATTCATAGCCCATTCCTTCTGTTAGCTGTAGCATTATGTGCCGTCCATATTACAGGCAGGTGTAATTTATCGCCCTGTACATAACTGTGCAGTAGAGTGAAATTTATCATAACTAATCCTTTCTGTTAGCTGTAGCATTACGTTAAGTCCGTATGACGGGCAGGTATAATTTATCGTCCTGTAAATTTATCATAGCTAATCTGGATTTCTCGGCGAACTTCAGCGAAGCTGGCGAATTGAATTTTTCAAAACTTTGCTAATCTCTACCACATAGGCAACACAGGAGTTGCACTATTGGAGGGGGACTGGGGTATCACAGCAGGCACAATGTTAGGGGCAGTGGGAGGAAGAATATTGGATTGCAGTACACTAATAATAGCTAGAAGAAAACATCTGGGACAAATGTGAAGCAAAGATAATGAGAATTCCAAGGAAGCTCCAAAATGAATGATGCTGACACATTTGAGCTCAACTGACTCTCATGTGAAATTTGAGTGCCATTGTTAAAAAAGATGTAAAAGTATCAGAGTTGACAAGAAAGATTTGTATTCATATAACCATGCTGAGCATTATGCCATGAACACCTTATAACCTGTCCATTATTCACATACTAAATCTTTTTAGATCAAGCAATATGAGCCAGATACAAGAAGAAGAAAACATGCCATGTTTGCAAAAAGAAGAAAAGATTTAACTCTGATGACCTGAGATGAGTGTTTTGGAAAATATATGTACAACCCGCTGTTTAGTACTTACATCTGTTGTTCCGGCATACTGCAAATCTTCTCTCTCCAAGACAAACAGACAAGCTTTGTATTTAAAACTAGCTAAAAGCTAATTTATGTCAAATTCCAGCTGAGTTTATCCTCCAGTCTAACTGTTCCATCTTTAAAGAATCCTGTGGAAAATTGCTATCTTTTCGCTAATTGGCATCTTCGAAGCCACAAAAACAGATACCAGTGTACCATTTACTCAGATAACAGGCAGTTAGCAATATGTATTTCTACTCTTTGAATACAAAATACAGTTCAGCGCAAACCTATAGTGATACTCTCAGTTCCAGTAATACCCAGAACAAGAACCCAACCAGATGGCACAATTCACCTATAGGACTCTGTTTTTTGAACTTCAGCTTAGCTCTTGGTACTCTGCAGGCTCTAGAACTTTAATGTGAGTTGTTCTCCATAGATAAATAGGTTGGGCCATTCACCAGAGCAAATGGTTATTGGTGACAGTAGAAAAACAATAGTAGGTAATTTGTTTTTAAGGGTTCTTTGGGAAATAATGAACTAAAATTACTGAAAATACTTAAATATTACTTTATATTCTCAAATTTCTTTTATTAGTTATAATGGCTTGTTTTGTCTGGGCAGCAATCATCAGGTAAAATAAAATGGCCGCCGTCCTATTAGTGCACACTAGAGATGAGCGCATCATTCAAAAAATTATTCGCCGAACATTCGCCGAACTTTTCCTAAAATTCGTATATTCGACGAATAGATTCGTTGTATTTGCGTACAAAATATACGTTATTATGTGCTATTAGCGAACATTCGCTCACTAATAACGAACGTTCATTTACAAAATGTACGCAACTTCTTAGAAGACGTACGCATGAGCGTACAAATAGCTTACGAATCTCAGCGTACTATTGTCTAAGCGATTACGTAATACGCAGGCACGTACGAGGAGAGGCCGCGGCGTGCACTCCTCAGAGGCAGAGCGAATATTCGAGACATATATATGGTAAAGTGCAAATACATTATTATAAGTATAATATAAACATTTTGAATATCACCTACCTAGTATGCTCACGGACACGTTTAAGTCTCTTTTCTTCTGACGCTTGTCATAGAACTGGAGCAGAGTCCCAAACTCAGTTGCAATTTGTAATCCACATAGGTGCAATTGTAATCCAAATGGGTAAAAAAAAAGCAGCAAAGGTTCCTTAAAAAACCCTCTTTCAAGGGGCTCCCCAAATAACCTGAAAAGGGGGAAAAAGGGATGAGGCACACAAATGCGCAACTTAATTTCCTGAGTTGCCTCGTCATCCTCCCGCGCTGGAGAAAGGGGCGGAACTACCAGGGAGGAGTCTGCATCGCTGAATTGAATTCGTACGCGACAGCGTATAGAGTAACTAAATTATACGTAGAATAGCGTATAATTTATAGGACACACTATGTAGCGAATGCATACAAAAGCGAAGCGAATCACCTAATATTCGGATTCGCTTCACAGCTGAAAAATCCCAAGATTCGGTACGAAGCGACGAATAGATTCGCTCATCTCTAGTGCACACTAAACCTGTCCTAATCACACAGGAGGACAAGTTATTTCAGAACACTGATCTAAAGAGCTGCTTCATCCTCCTCTCTGCTCTGCTTGTCAGGGGTTATGATCCTGAATACAGCTCAGAAGATCCTTAGCTGAATTTCTGTAGAAATGGAGTTCATGCGGAGACATGAAGGGAAGAGAAGATAGACAGGATAGACTGTGGTAATGTGTTGCAACAACCTCTGGAATAGTCCAGTCAAACTGGTTAGTTGGCACAGTGGTTCCACAACTATAGTCCATAACAAGTCAATTATTTCTGGTAGTGTTGAGCGAATCAAAGCCAAACAAATTGACTTAAATTCACAGTGAAGCCAAATTTCCTTGTGCTTCATGGTAACGCGTCTTTTTTTCATAAAAAAGTGATTACGTCGCCACGCCTGGCCAGCTTGATGAAGTCATCACATCACCCCACAAGATTTGGCAGAGTGTCTTCAATCAAGATGGCCATGATGGGCTCTCTGTGAGCAAATGGATAAGGGGAGTATGTTTTTTTTTAACTGATTGACTCCTGAAAGGTCATCAGATGCCACGAACAGCGATGAACGCTGTATCTGAGGAGTTATATTTTTGGGTGGTGACTGGTCCAAAATATCTTTTTCCTTTTTTATTTTTATGTTCTCTTTTGTTGACTAATATGCGTTTTGTGTGATATTTTTCCATTAAAAAAACAGTTGTCCATGGTGGTCACACTCAGGTCAGAGGACAGGATAGGGAAGCATAATGCAAAAGAATTACACAGGACCAAATTTGGTTGCTGGGCAACCAATCATTAAAGATGCCTGTCAGCTGTTTCATAGGACACCGGCGCTCACAATACCGCCGCAACCTTCTCTCAGCTCACCAAGCACAGTGCCGTACATTGTATAGCAGCTCTGTTTGGTATTGCAGCTCAGCCCCATTCACTTCAATGGACTGAGCTGTGCCTAGGCCTTGTAACTGATGAACATGACATCAGATGGCCTAGGCTAAGCTGCAAGAATATTGTGACACTACTGTGAGTTTCAGTGCCTTCTCAAATGGTTGATCAGATACTGATGATGACCTATCCGGAGGATAGGTCATCCAGAAAACCCCTTTAATGGAAGAAATAAAATAACAAAAGAATCTATACTCACCTCAAAAATCAACTGTTATTACAGTCCACATCAATCTTTGCTTACTTTGTGGAAGTGATAATATGCTTCTCTTCCCTCATGACTTCAGCAAACAATCACTGGCCCAATTGGTGTACAGCTCAAGAGGACTGAGACCAGTGATTGCCTGCACCAGTCACATGGATAGGCGGCCCATCACAGCTGTAGCAAGGTAAATGAAAGCCAACAGGGACCAACACAGTGGCACTTATCAGTGCAACTTACACCTATGGTTTCCATCAGCTTCTCATTGCTTTACTAAGAAGAAATTAAGAATACATTACAGTCTCTGACATATTTCACCTCTTCCGAGTGAAGCTGATGGAGGCCTAATGGGATCAAAGGAGCATAACCTTCTGAGCGAAACTGTGGGCATAAGAGAATTAAAAGGAAAATTTGGAGTGGACATGTCATCCTCAGGGCCTGTTCCCTAATAATTTAAACTTAATTAAATTTTGTTCTGAGAAATAAATTTAGAACCTAAACTAATTCCAAAAATAATAGTATAGAAATGAATGACATGTTTTGATCAGCTCTAATGAATTTCCAGATCAACAGCAAATGCTTTGCAGAATAACATCTCAGCCAATTTCATCCCCTAATTGCCACTGCTCCTCGTATTTGTTCTTTTTAAAGCAATGGTTAGAGCGGCATTGTTTAAAGGACAAAATCAATAAAGACAATAAATATGACAATGATAGTGAGAGAAATTCAATCATTCAAAAATATACACCAATCAATATGAACACACAAGAAGTCTTACCAAATGCCTCTTATTTTAGCACCATTACTTTTTCTATTTATTTTTGTAAATATTTCACCACAAGTGAAATTACTTTGTTTGACTTAACTATTTTATTCCATTGATAAAAAAAAAACAACCTTTTACCGTATGTCATGAAATGTCCTTCATGATAGTAACATACTTTAGAGGTCTAAAAAGAATTTAAGCTTCTACACAAATAAGAGTTTATGGAACAGTCTGACAATCTTGAAAAAAAAATCATAAATCGTCTTATGAGAAAATATAGAGTATAAGGTACATATGTAGATGTATAAAGTTAATAATGCATGCACTACTTTTTTGAGGTGCGGAGGCACGAAAGAAACCACGGAAGCACTACATAGCACTACATAGCACTCCATACTCCGGGCAATGGCCATGTGCATGACCCCTAAGACAGCAATAACACAAACGCAATAACATCACAAAGAGTCATACAGGGTAAACCACAGGAGAAGCATTTCACGAAAACTCATTTTTTTCAATTATTTGATCTTGAAACAGTGCCACACTATTTGTCTATGGTGTTTATAATTAGGGATAAGCTAATTAATTGGTCAGTTCGTGGTTCATGACGAATAAACGGAAGTTACTGCACCACTGTTATGTACTGCAATGTTATATAATCGCCCTGCCCTCTTGTGCCAGGCATTACATGCTGGAGTTGCCAAGTAGATCAGGTTTGATTATTTAAGTACATTGTAGCACTGTACAAAACAAAATAAATCAAGCAAACAAAATACTCAAAGTTGACTCATTGTAACTATAAATATTGCTATCCCTCACATACTGTAGATCTAGCACTGTAAGATAAAGAATAGAGATGAGCGAGCACTAAAATGCTCGGGTGCTCGTTATTCGAGTCGAACTTTTCCCGATGCTTGGGTGCTCGTTTCGAGTAACGAACCCCATTGAAGTCAATGGGAGACTCGAGCATTTTTTGCGGGGGACCAAGGCTCTGCCTAGGGAAGGCTGGGTGAAAACCTGGAAACCTCAGAAAATGATGGAAACACCACGGAAATGGACAGGAAACAGCAGGGGCAGCATGCATGGATGCCTCTGAGGCTGCTTAATCCCACCATTACCCCAAATTCTCAGGCAACAGCCTGGTGGTTACCCTCATGGCAATTGTGCTCACCCAGACCAAGAAAGGCGATGCAAATACCCATCACATGTTAGGGAAGCACCCAACTAGGTGCAACAAAGGTCCATCACCGCCTGCAGGTGACACCACTGCTCATGCTGGCACTGCAGCTAAAATCAAGTTTAGTATCTGTTCTTATCAGTTGCTGTGGCTGTTGGATGTATAGTGGTGAGCATAGCTGCTTCCCAAGCATCTAAAAAATAAATCAGTACAATATCTAATACGTCCCCCTACCCGGGTAAATTGTTTGGAGAGAGGGCCTGTAGGTGGGGGGGGCAGGAGGTTTCGCTGGAAGAGCCAGAGGAGTGCCCCCTGGGCTAGCGTGTGTGGTGGTGACAACAGCCGGAATGGATTTAGAAAAACTGTTGCATCAACCGGTGCGGTATCGATTCTTCTCAGTTTAATACCGTATATGTCCCCGATCTTGGGACCTTATATTTTATGGATTTTTCGACCACGGAAAATGGAAAAAGAGCTTGCTCTGGCCAGGGGAGTGTCTTTCCCACTGCAGCTTAGGGGAAGTGTCCATGCGCTGCCTATCACAGGTCAGGAGGCAATTAAAAGAAGAAAAAAAAAAAACATCAGTACAATATCTAATACATCCCCTATCCGGGTAAATTGTTTGTAGAGAGGGCCTGTAGGTGGGGGGCAGGCTGGGGGGAAGGAGGTTTCGCTGGAAGAGCCAGAGGAGTGCCCCCTGGGCTAGCGTGTGTGGTGGTGACAAAAGCCGGATGTAGTTAGAATGACGAAGCAGGACCCCAACTTAAAAATTTAGCATCAACCGGTACAATTGTCAATTATGAGCTACATCAAGTGTGGCATGACTTTTAAATTGATATTGCATGTGGTCACGTACTCCCTGGAACCCCATAGTCACCCCTTCCCTGATGTGCTAGCCCAGAACATTCACTGCCCCAATTCGCAAGACCTTTTGATGTTTCCGTGTGCTGACAGTGGGGATTTACCAGTGTTGTCTGAGGAGGTGGTGGACAATGGCGAGACACAGGTGTCGGGGGGTGAGGTAGTTGTATGGGAAGCAAGTTACAGTGGGGACTCCTTGGGGGGGAATTTCTCAGGATGGGACAGATTCAACTTGGGTGGATCAGGCACAGGAACAGATGAATTTTGGGGGGGTTTATTTAACTTTTATTTAGCAAAAATAACCACAGAGATATTTATTCGTTATCTTCTCTGCGCAGTCTGGCTTAGGGGTTCGTCACTTTGATGGCGAGCTGTGCCGCTCTCTCCACAATGGTCTGTATGTTCTTAGATGGAGACTTTGTCGGCGATTTCAGTACAGAAGGACTTGTTGCTCATCAACAGAACCACGACCTCCTTGACATTGTGGACAAGGAATTTGTGGGTGGACCAGGAATTTGCGGAACCCTGTGGGCAGCATGTGTTTGGTCTTCTACTTGCTACCGTATCCAATGTTGGGCAATATAGATTCGCAAGTAATATTATTTTTCACACCTATCCCAAAAATAAAAATGTATGCAGTTTGCGCAAATAAAACTGGAAACTGGAATTGGAGAGAGGGCCTGTAGGTAGAACTCTGGAAAAATTGTTTGGACAGAGGGCCTGTAGGTGGAACTCCGGAAAAATTGTTTGGAGAGAGGGCCTATAGGTGGACCTCCGGAAAAATTGTTTGGACAGAGGGCCTGTAGGTGGAACTCCGGAAAAATTGTTTGGAGAGAGGGCCTGTAGGTGGACCTCCGGAAAAATTGTTTGGACAGAGGGCCTGTAGGTGGACCTCCGGAAAAATTGTTTGGAGAGAGGGCCTGTAGGTGGACCTCCGGAAAAATTGTTTGGAGAGAGGGCCTGTAGGTGGACCTCCGGAAAAATTGTTTGGACAGAGGGCCTGTAGGTGGACCTCTGGAAAAATTATTTGGAGAGAGGGCCTGTAGGTGGACCTCCGGAAAAATTGTTTGGACAGAGGGCCTGTAGGTGGAACTCCGGAAAAATTGTTTGGAGAGAGGCCCTGTAGGTGGACCTCCGGAAAAATTGTTAGGACAGAGGGCCTGTAGGTGGACCTCCGGAAAAATTGTTTGAAGAGAGGGCCTGTAGGTGGACCTCCGGAAAAATTGTTTGAATAAAGGGCCTGTAGGGGGCCCTCCTGAAAAATTGTGCTAAAAGAGTGCCAGTTGGACCTCTAAAAAATGGCGTTTTTTGGGTCAGCGTTAGGCAAAGACGATATGTAGGAGGAGGAGGAGTAGGAGTGTTGAGGTGGACATAAACCTGTCCTTTCTGGAATTCAGTCAGTCATTCCGAATTGTTTTGAACACGGGTGCACACAATAATTAAGGACAAAACACAGACTTATGATTCCAGTATTGAGTCCTTTGGCCGTGCTTCTGTGGCAAAATCATTACAGCCTCTGGGCTTTTCCTTTATTAACGCACGTACCTATTCGATACAAAAAGGAAAGGGGGCGTAAGCATGCAAATAGCAAACAATATCATTCTTGATTGGATAGAAGTTGCATTCCATTCTACGTCACTAGCATGAAAAAGTCATATTGATAAGAGTACGGGGGCCATCTTGGACTAGTTAAATATATACATATATTATACGCAAGCTTTATAAAAGTTACAAAGCATAAAAATATGACACAAAAAGTATATATAAATATACACACATTCCTCCGTGACACACCGCACCGCAGTATCTTGGACACAATACCAGGCTATAGACATTCTACACAGCTGCATAAGCATTTACAAAGCTGAGATATATATATATATTTCTATAGCATTAAATACATGTATATCCAAATGACATAACACTGTGAGGGGAAAATTCAGTATTTCGACCGGTCTACCTTCACAGGAGGAGGAGTAGAGAAGAGGAATCGGATACATAAGTTATTTAAATCTTTAGCTGCTTTCCCCCGGAGGAGATTTGAATTCCGGTGAAATCCAGGCTTTGTTCATTTTAATAAGCGCCAGCCTGTTGGGCAATATAGATTCGCAAGTAATGTTATTTTTCACACCTATCCCAAAAATAAAAATGTATGCAGTTTGCGCAAATAAAACTGGAAACTGGAATTGGAGAGAGGGCCTGTAGGTGGACCTCCGGAAAAATAGTTTGGAGAGAGGGCCTGTAGGTGGAACTCCGGAAAAATTGTTTGGACAGAGGGCCTGTAGGTGGAACTCCGGAAAAATTGTTTGGAGAGAGAGCCTGTAGGTGGACCTCTGGAAAAATTGTTTGGACAGAGGGCCTGTAGGTGGAACTCCGGAAAAATTGTTTGGAGAGAGGGCCTGTAGGTGGACCTCCGGAAAAATTGTTTGGACAGAGGGCCTGTAGGTGGAACTCCGGAAAAATTGTTTGGAGAGAGGGCCTGTAGGTGGACCTCCGGAAAAATTGTTTGAAGAGAGGGCCTGTAGGTGGACCTCTGGAAAAATTGTTTGAATAAAGGGCCTGTAGGGGGCCCTCCTGAAAAATTGTGCTAAAAGAGTGCCAGTTGGACCTCTAAAAAATGGCGTTTTTTGGGTCAGCGTTAGGCAAAGACGATATGTAGGAGGAGGAGGAGTAGGAGGAGGAGTAGAGAAGAGGAATCGGATACATAAGTTATTTAAATCTTTAGCTGCTTTCCCCCGGAGGAGATTTGAATTCCGGTGAAATCCAGGCTTTGTTCATTTTAATAAGCGTCAGCCTGTCAGCGCTGTCAGTTGACAGGCGTGTACGCTTATCGGTGATGACGCCACCAGCTGCACTGAATACCCGCTCTGACAGCACGCTAGCGGCAGGGCAGGCCAGCACCTACAAGGCGTACAGCGCCAGTTCAGGCCACGTGTCCAGCTTTGAAACCCAGTAGTTGTATGGAGCAGAGTGATCGCTACGGACGTTGGTATGGTCAGCTAGGTACTCCCTCACCATCTTTCTGTACAGCTCCCCCCTACTCTGCCTAGACTGGGGACAGGTAACAGTGTCTTGCTGGGGTGACATAAAAGTGGCAAAGGCCTTGGAGAGCGTTCCCCTGCCAGTGCTGGTCAAGCTGCCTGCTCGCCTCCTCACCCCCGCTACTTGGCTCACAGAATCATGCCCTCTGCCGCTAGCGGCGTCAGATGGGAAGAATTGTTTCAGCTTGGGCACCAGGGCCTGTTGATATCTATTCACTCTCATACTCCTTTCCTCTGCAGGGATGAGAGTGGAAAGGTTCTGCTTGTACCGTGGGTCCAGGAGAGTGAACACCCAGTAATCGGTGTTTGAAAAAATTCTTCTAACGCGAGGGTCACGGGATAGGCAGCCTAACATGAAGTCTGCCATGTGCGCCAGAGTCCCAACACGTAAGAATTCCCTCTCCTCACTGGCCTGACTCTCCATTTCCTCCTCCTCCTCCTCCTCCTCCTCCAAGTCCTCCTCTTCAGCCCATACACGCTCAAGAGTTAAGGACTGAGCACTGGTGCCCTCTACTGTCTTGCCAACATTCTCCTCCTCTTCCTCCTCATTCTCATCCCCCTCCTCCGATACGTGCTGAGAAACAGAACGGAAGGTGCTCTGGCTATCAAGCGACGTATCTTCCTCCACCGTCTCTTGTGAAAAGCGCAAAGCATCCGACTTGATGCTGAGCAGTGAGTTTTTCAACAGGCAAAGCAGCGGGATGGCGAGGCTGATAATGGCGGCATCGCCGCTGACCATCAGTGTTGACTCCTCAAAGTTGCTCAACACCTGGCAGATATCAGACATCCACGTCCACTCCTCATTGTAGACTTGAGGAATCTGACTGACCTGACTACCAGTTCAGGTGGAAGATGACATCTGGCAGTCTACAATCGCTCTGCGCTGCTGGTAAACTCTGGATAACATGTTTAATGTGGAATTCCATCGCGTGGGCACGTCGCACAACAGTCGGTGAGCGGGCAGTTGTAGGCGGCGCTGCGCTGCCCTGAGAGTGGCAGCATCTGTGTTCGACTTGCGGAAATGCGCACAGATGCGGCGCACCTTGGTGAGCAAATCAGACAGATTGGGGTATGTCTTGAGGAACCGATGAACTATAAGATTGAACACGTGGGCCAGGCATGGCACATGTGTCAGTCTGCCGAGTTGCAGAGCCGCCACCAGGTTACGCCCGTTGTCACACACAACCATGCCTGGCTTGAGGTTCAGCGGTGCCAGCCACACATCGGTCTGCGCCATGATGCCCTGTAACAGCTCTTGGGCGGTGTGCCTTTTGTCACCTAAGCTCAGCAGTTTGAGCACCGCCTGCTGGCGCTTACCCACGGCACTGCTGCTACGCCTAGAGCTACCGACTGAAGGCGCCGTGCCCACGGATGGTAATTCGGTGGAGGAGGAGGAGGAGGAGGGGTCGGAGGAGGAGGAGGCATAGTAGGTCTGAGAGACCGTGACCGAGGTAGGCCCCGCAATCCTTGGTGTGGGCAGTACATGAGCGGCCCCAGGGTCATTCTCGGTCCCAGCCTCCACCAAGTTAACCCAATGTGCCGTCAGTGAGATATAGTGTCCCTGCCCAGCAGCACTTGTCCACGTGTCCGTGGTTAGGTGGACCTTCTCAGAAACAGCGTTGGTCAGGGCACGGATGATGTTCTCCGACACGTGCTGGTGTAGGGCTGGGACGGCACATCGGGAAAAATAGTGGCGGCTGGGGACGGAATACCGAGGGGCAGCCACCGCCATGAGATTGCGAAAGGCCTCGGTCTCTACCAGCCTATAGGGCAGCATCTCCAGGCTAAGCAATTTGGAGATGTGGACGTTGAGGGCTTGGGCATGTGGGTGGGTGGAACTGTATTTCCTCTTGCGCTCCAGCGTCTGCTGTAAAGACAGCTGGTCGCTGCGCTGGGACACGTTGGTGGACACTGTGGAGGATCGTTGAGGCGAAGGTGTGGTTTTCCGGCGGGAGGCGCTTGTGCCGGGGTCCTGGGCAGGGGGTTGACTAGCAGAGGCAGCGAGTGACGCAGGGGGTTGACTAGCAGAGGCAGCGAGTGACACAGGGGAAGGAGCAGTGGTGTGACCCGCAGGAGGTGGTGAACGGCCTTGGTTCCATTGAGTGGGGTGTTTAGCACTCATATGCCTGCGCATGCTGGTGGTGGTTAGGCTAGTAGTGGTGGCACCCCTGCTGATCCTGGTGTGGCACAGGTTGCACACCACAGTCCGTCGGTCATCCTCACTTTCTTTAAAGAACCTCCAGACTTGCGAACATCTAGGCCTCGCCACGGGAGCTTCACTACGTGAAACAGTTGCTGCTGATGCACCAGCTCTGGCCCTGCTTCTCCCTCTGGCCACACCACTGCCTCTTACAACCTGTTCTGGTGCAGCACTCGCCTCCGCCTCAGAAGCACTGTCTTCACTCGGCATATCAACCCAGCTCGGGTCAGTCACCTCGTCATCCTCCGATTCCTCAGTCTGCTCCCCCCTCGGAATTCCTCCCCTTACAACAACTTCACCACTGTCTGACAACCGTGTCTCCTCATCGTCTGACACCTCTTTACAAACTTCTTCCACTAACTCAAGATTGTCATTATCATCATCATCACCCACAGACTGCGACAGTTGAAACACTTGGGCATCGGGAAAGAGGTCAGTAGGAACCTGAGGTGGTTTGTGACTCTGGGAGGGTCCAGAAATCAGTTCCTGAGAGTATGCCGGATCGCATTCCAAATTTTCCTGGGAGGGGGCATACTGGGGGGAAGGAGGTTGAGGTGGAGGAGCCAGAGGAGTGCTCCTTTGCGTAACGTGGGTGGACTGCGTGGAAGACTGACTGGCGGACAAATTACTTGAAGCATTATCTGCAATCCACGAGATCAGCTGTTCGCACTGTTGTGGTTTCAACAGTCCTCTACCACGTGTCCCTGCAAGTTGAGACATGAAGCTAGGGAGTGTAGCTCTGCGGCGTTCCATAGCTCCCTCATCAGCAGGTACTGTCTCACCCTGCCCAGGACCACGGCCTCTGCCCCCTGCAGTAATTGACTGCCCACGCCCACGCCCTCGTCCTCGAACCTTAGCCCTGGGGTTCCACACTTTCTGTATATAATTGTATTCTATAAAAAAAATAAATAAATGGGGCCTGGTTTACTGAAACCCACAAACTTGTTCAGTCTGGTTTAATTTGTGACGTACAGAAAGTGTCACCTGGACAGTATATACCGTTTGGAGTGAGTATGCTGAACTGCGTCACACAGAAAGGTGACACGCAGCTGTGTGAAATGGATTTGTATCACTCAGCTAAAACAACAAAAAACTAATTTTTTTCTATATTTTTTTTTTAAATAATTTTTTCCTTTCAGTTTAATTTTTTTGGGAACTTGAACGTGCGGAAACTATCGTACAGCTGACTGACACCCTACTGACGGTAGCTATTTAGACTGAGACCCAGACAAAAGTCGACAGAGATTTTTAGGATCAAGCTATATATACGTGACAGGTAGCAGGTGCTTGTTGTTTTTTGTGACGTACAGACAGTGTCACCCTGGACAGTATATACCGTTTGGAGTGAGTGTGCTGAACTGCGTCACACAGAAAGGTGACACGCAGCTGTGTGAAATGGATTTGTATCACTCAGCTAAAACAACAAAAAACTAATTTTTTTCTATATTTTTTTTAAATATTTTTTTCTTTCAGTTTAGTTTTTTGGGAACGTGACGTGCGGAAACTATCGTACAGCTGACTGACACCCTACTGACGGTAGCTATTTAGACTGAGACCCAGACAAAAGTCGCACAGAGATTTTTAGGATCAAGCTATATATACGTGACAGGTAGCAGGTGACTTGGTTGTTTTTTGTGACGTACAGACAGTGTCACCTGGACAGTATATACCGTTTGGAGTGAGTGTGCTGAACTGGTCACACAGAAAGGTGACACGCAGCTGTGTGAAATGGATTTGTATCACTCAGCTAAACAACAAAAAACTAATTTTTTTTCTATATTTTTTTTTAAATATTTTTTTCTTTCAGTTTAGTTTTTTTTGGGAACGTGACGTGCAGAAACTATCGTACAGCTGACTGACACCCTACTGACGGTAGCTATTTTAGACTGAGACCCAGACAAAAGTCGCACAGAGATTTTTAGGATCAAGCTATATATACGTGACAGGTAGCAGGTGACTTGGTTGTTTTTTGTGACGTACAGACAGTGTCACCTGGACAGTATATACCGTTTGGAGTGAGTGTGCTGAACTGTGTCACACAGAAAGGTGACACGCAGCTGTGTGAAATGGATTTGTATCACTCAGCTAACACAACAAAAAACTAATTTTTTTCTATATTTTTTTTTAAATATTTTTTCTTTCAGTTTAGTTTTTTTGGGAACGTGACGTGTGGAAACTATCGTACAGCTGACTGACACCCTACTGACGGTAGCTATTTAGACTGAGACCCAGACAAAAGTCGCACAGAGATTTTTAGGATCAAGCTATATATACGTGACAG
>ONZH01017981.1:0-32098 GCA_900303285.1 Rhinella marina
TTCCTCTCAGTCATATATTATACAGTGCAGTGAAAAATTCTGTCGTGTGCTGCACACTAGCCGGAGTGTAGATAATATACGTTTTTTCTCTCAGTTATATATACTACAGTGCAGTGCAAAATTCTGTCGTGTGCTGCACACTAGCCGGAGTGTAGAAAATATACGTTTTTTCTCTCAGTTATATATTATACAGTGCAGTGAAAAATTCTGTCGTGTGCTGCACACTAGCCTGAGTGTAGAAAATATTCGTTTTTTCTCTCAGTTATATATTATACAGTGCAGTGAAAAATTCTGTTGTGTGCTGCACACTAGCCTGAGTGTAGAAAATATACGTTTCTTCTCTCAGTTATATATGATACAGTGCAGTGAACATACAAAATGTTGAACCCAAGAGCTAAGGGTCGAGGACAAGGGCGTGGGCATTCAAGTAGTGTAGCAAGCAGAGGCCGTGGTCCTGGGCAGGGTGACACAGTACATGTTGATGAGGGAGCAGTGGAACGCCGCAGAGTTTTGCTCCCTAACTTCATCTCGCAACTTACTGGTTCATGTGGTACACCACTTTTGAAACCACAACAGTGTAAACAGGTGATGATGTGGATAGCGGACAATGCGTCCAGTAATTTATCCACCACCCAGTCTTCCACGCAGTCCACCCACGCTAGCCAAGGGAGTAGACCTCTGGCTCCTCCAGCTCATCCTCCCCCCCCAGCCTGCCCCCCACAGAAAGTATGGATTCAGATCTGGCATACTCACAGGAATTCTTTTCAACACCCTACCCAGAGACACAAACCACTGCTCAACAGCAACCTGAGCAGTTGCTCTGTCCCGATGCCCAAAATTTAGAACTTTCACAGTCTGTGGGTGATGAGAGTGTGGACTTAGTGCAAGTAGGGAGTGAAGAGGTGTCAGATGATGATGATGATGAGACACGGTTGTCAGACAGTGACGTTGTTGTCAGGGCAGTAAGTCCGAGGGGGGAGCAGAGTGAGGAATCGGAGGGAAGAGCTGGTGAATGATGAGGTGACTGACTCGAGCTGGGTTGGTAATCCAACTCAAGACAGTGCTTCTGAGGGGGAGGCAAGTGCAGCACCAGAACAGGTTGGAAGAGGCAGTGGGGTGGCCAGAGGGAGAAGCAGGGCCAGAGCAGATAGATCAGCAACTGTTTCACGGAGTCAAGCTCCCTTGCCGAGTCCTAGATGTTCGCAAGTCTGGAGGTTTTTTAAAGAAAGTGAGGATGACCGACGGACTGTGGTGTGCAAACTGTGCCACACCAGAATCAGCAGGGAAGCCACCACTACCAGCCTAACCACTACCAGTATGTGCAGGCATATGAGTGCTAAACACACGACTCAATGGAACCAAGGCCGTTCACCTCCTGCGGATCACACCACTGCTTCTTCCCCTGTGTCACATGCTGGGTTTGCGAGTCAACCCCCGCCCAGGACCCCGGCACGAGCGCCTCCCGCCCTACAACCACCCCTTCACCTCCACGATCCTCCACAACCTCCACCAATGTGTCCCAGCGCAGCGTTCAGCTGTCTTTGCAGCAGACATTTGAGCGCAAGCGCAAATACAATTCCACCCACCCACATGCACAAGCCCTAAACGTCCACATCTCCAAATTGTTGAGCCTGGAGATGCTGCCCTATAGACTGGTAGAGACTGAGGCTTTCCGCAACCTGATGGCGGTGGCTGTCCCTCGGTACTTGGTCCCCAGCTGCCACTATTTTTCCCGATGTGCCGTCCGAGCCCTACACCAGCACGTGTCAGAGAACATCATCGTGCCCTGACCAACGTGGTTACTGAGAAGGTCCACCTAACCACGGACACGTGGACAAGTGCTGGCGGGCAGGGACACTATATCTCACTGACGGCACATTGGGTTAACTTGGTGGAGGCTGGGACCGAGTCTGACCCTGGGGCCGCTCATGTGCTGCCCACACCGAGGATTGCGGGGCCTGCCTCCGTCACAGTTTCTAAGGTGGGTGGGACTGCCGTGGGTAAGCGCCAACAGGCAGTGCTGAAACTGCTGAGCTTAGGTGACAAGAAGCACACCGCCCAAGAGCTGTTACAGGGCAGACCGATCTTTGGCTGGCGACGCTGAACCTCAAACCAGACATGGTTGTGTGTGACAACGGGCATAACCTGGTGGCGGCTCTACAACTCGGCAGACTCACACATGTGCCATGCCTGGCCCACGTGTTCAATCTTGTGGTTCAGCGGTTCCTCAAGACCTACCCCAATTTGTCTGAATTGCTCACCAAGGTGCGACGCATCTGTGCGCATTTCCGTAAGTCAACCACAGATGCTGCCACCCTCAGGGCAGTGCAACGATGCTTACAACTGCCAGTTCACCGACTGTTGTGCGACGTGCCCCACATGATGGAATTCCACATTACACATGTTAGCCAGGGTTTACCAGCACCGCAGAGCCATTGTAGACTGCCAGATGACAACTTCCATGAGAACTGGTAGTCAGGTTAGTCAGCTTTCTCAAGTCTACAATGTGAAGTGGACGTGGATGTCTGATATCTGTCAGGTGTTAAGCCACTTTGTTGAGTCAACACAGATGGTCAGCGGCGATGCCGCCATTCTCAGCCTCTTTCCCTATCTATCACCTTATCTTCTATATCTAGCTTTCTCTTCCTCTCTCCTGCTTCTCTCACTAACCCTTTCTATTCCTTCTCTATCTCTCCCTGTATCTATCTACTTGTTTGGCTATCTATCTATCTATCTATCTATTTATTTATTTTTTTTCTCTCTCTATCTAATACTAAGCTCCTCTCTCTCTGATGTCTGGTGACGCACTGACAAGATGTCGGCGCACTCAGGCACTTCAGGGGCTGTGGGGTGACGTCACACATCTTGTTTTTCACAGAAAACCAGGATACAAGGGATTATAGGAGTAATAATCCCTTGTATCCTGGTCTATTCTGTGAAAAAAGTACAGTTTTGCGTCGCCGTTTTTTTTAAACCAGATTCGTTACGAACTTTTTCAAAGTTCGGTTCGGTGACGAACCGAACTTTTGGCAAAGTTCGTAACGAATCTGGTTCGTTACGGTTCGGTTCGCTCATCCCTAATCCTGATAAAGTTGGTCCTGGGTGCCCGGAGGTCACCTGTAAAAGGGGTGGTAATGTCACGAGTGGGCTTGCGTCTGGTATCAGACGTTCTGCGCGGCTTTCAAAAGTGCCATAATTTGACATGTTTTCCCCTTGGTTTGGTTGCTGTTTACCACACCCCTTCCCCTCAGCTGTTGTAGGTGTGGTAATTTTCTCTTCTCTATTTATTCCTTCATTTCCCAGTATTCACTGCGGTTTATACTTTCTGCTGACTTAGTTGTTTGGAGCTGTTCTTGGCTGAGATCCAGTTGCTGCTATTTCTGCATGAAGATAAGTGTCATTTTCCCTATTGTGTTTATCCATTGTTTGGAGTCTCCTATTCCTCCGTTCTGTTGGAGGAACGGGTTGACTCCTTCCCCTATCACTAACTACAGGGTCAGTTAGAAATTAGGTTCCTGTTCATACTGCTAGTCAGCCAGGGTCTAGTCTCAGGGATTCCTGCAGGAGGTGACCATTCCCTTCTCCAGTCTGTTCCTTTCCCTCTTACGCTTGGTGTGGCTATACCCTCCACACCAGAGCGTGACACCATTGCCACTTCTAACCAATCAAAGAGTTCAAATTGTCCAGCCCTTGAGACAGAAATAACGGGTTAGATAAACTCATGCTTGGGACAGTTAACCCAGATTTAACCTCTTCAGGGATTTCAGTGGGTACCATGTACTGCTTTATTTCACCTATGAAGGTGCTGCAAGGGAACTGAACACTTGTTGCTGTGAAAAGCTTGTGATCTGCATATTTTGGGAGGAATTCCAACAAAAAGCAATTTTAGGCAAAAACTGTACTGTAGTCCTATGTAAAACTACTGACACATTTGCAAATTATTTGACCATAAGAAAGACAATGACAAATGTACCAAAGTTGGTAAGTAAATATATCACAAAATCAAGTAGGCCATAAATGTCTTCTATACCTTGTAGAAGATAGATGTATCTTGGTAAGAGACTGACTGCGTGTATCATGATCCTTTGTCACCTATCATCCTCCTTGTGTAATAAATTGATATAAACACTTTCTTAATGACTTTCTAAATGAGTAACTTCTTGATTGCACAAAGTACTTCAAAGCCTTGGTGATGAGCTCTGATTGTACAGTGTCAGCATGGCTGATAGTGAGACCTTCCAATTCAGGGTACAAGAGATGTTAAACAGCGCTATTATCTAGACACTCATTTCCATGACTTAAAAAATAGATTGAGATTTGCAATTTTAATTACAGGCATTAAAACTATTAACATTTATCGTTGTAACAACTATAAAGGTCTCCGGTAACACTTATGAATGACTTTTACAGTATAATTTACTGCAAAGTTATAACTACAGCCAGTGGCGTACATAGAGAAGTAAGGGCCTAAACCTTTTTCGATGACCCTTGGTCCATTTATTCCACTTCCTCATTTGCTAAAAGTTGTTCCTTTAGAGTGTCCTGACCAAGTTTTCACCTCCAGTAGAAGAGGAGATAATCCCAACTAAGGCTACTATCACACTAGCGTTTCTGCTGGATTCGACAGGGTTCAGCAAAAATGCTTCCATTACTGATAATACAACCATCTGCACCCGTTATGAACGGATCCAGTTGTATTATCTTTAAGATAGCCAAGACAGATCCGTCAGGAACTCCATTGAAAGTCAATGGGGGATGGATACGTTTTCTATTGTGTAAGAGAAAACGGATCTGTCCCCACTGACTTGCATTGTGGGTCATGACGGGTCCATCTTGCGCCGCATCCCATGACAGAAAGCTAACCGCAGCATGCTGCAGTTTGCTCTCCGGTTTGAAAATGCAATCAAATGGAACAGAATGCATTTTGGAGCACTCTGTTATGTTCAGTTACGTTTTGCCCCCATTAACAATGAATGGGGACAAAACGGAAGCGTTTTTTTCCGGTATTGAGACCCTATGACGGATCTTAATACCTATGATGAATCTCAATATGACGGAAAATAGAAACGTAACTGTCAAAGTAGCCTAAGACTGGGCCCCCTCTTGACCTGGGCCCCATAGCAGTCTCATGGTTTGCCGCTTTGGTAGTTATGCCCCTGACTAGAGCCATTTTCTCTGCATATTGTTTCTTTCCCAGAAGAACTTGCAATCTAAATGGGATAGGAAGAGTTCCATAACAGGTACCAGTTAGAGATGAGTAATTCAATTTGTAAGAATGGATTCATTCATCAAAAAAGTTCTTGAGCAGCGAGAGGCTTCCCCCTCTGCCCAAGAGGATCCCTCCTGCCACTTGATTGACAGGGTCAGACATCTTGCAGGGCCCTGACAATCTAGCACCTGTGCTGTGAAGTGTAGCTGTTCTAGTACCGGTAACAGACCCTCTGCTCTTGCTCCAGTACTCGAGGCAGCAGTGCAGGTGGGAGATTGTCAAGGTCAGGCAAAATATCTGGTCCTGTCAAACACGTGACCGGAGGGAGCCTCTTCAACATCAGGCACAACCCCTTGCTGCTCAAGAACTCATTTGATGAACAAATCCATTTGTATAAGTCAATTAGCTCACCTCTAGTACCAGTCACTTGTGTGAGCAAAGGCAATATAAAGAGATTTGCATGAACACGTTACTAGAAATGAGTTAATCGATTCTACACAAATTGAATTTGTTATGAATTTCTCAAAGAAATTCCCAGAGTGCCATACATGATATTTTAGGGTTATCAGATCAATTCGGACCGCATTTATCTGTACCAGAATCAAATCTGACAGCTGATTTGACTGAAAAGAACTGAATATGAACTTTTTGGAAATTTGCTCATCTCTCAATTTGCTCAAATACCAAACTTCTGTTGGAGGAACGGGTTGACTCCTTCCCCTATCACTAACTACAGGGTCAGTTAGAAATTAGGTTCCTGTTCATACTGCTAGTCAGCCAGGGTCTAGTCTCAGGGATTCCTGCAGGAGGTGACCATTCCCTTCTCCAGTCTGTTCCTTTCCCTCTTACGCTTGGTGTGGCTATACCCTCCACACCAGAGCGTGACACCATTGCCACTTCTAACCAATCAAAGAGTTCAAATTGTCCAGCCCTTGAGACAGAAATAACGGGTTAGATAAACTCATGCTTGGGACAGTTAACCCAGATTTAACCTCTTCAGGGATTTCAGTGGGTACCATGTACTGCTTTATTTCACCTATGAAGGTGCTGCAAGGGAACTGAACACTTGTTGCTGTGAAAAGCTTGTGATCTGCATATTTTGGGAGGAATTCCAACAAAAAGCAATTTTAGGCAAAACTGTACTGTAGTCCTATGTAAAACTACTGACACATTTGCAAATTATTTGACCATAAGAAAGACAATGACAAATGTACCAAAGTTGGTAAGTAAATATATCACAAAATCAAGTAGGCCATAAATGTCTTCTATACCTTGTAGAAGATAGATGTATCTTGGTAAGAGACTGACTGCGTGTATCATGATCCTTTGTCACCTATCATCCTCCTTGTGTAATAAATTGATATAAACACTTTCTTAATGACTTTCTAAATGAGTAACTTCTTGATTGCACAAAGTACTTCAAAGCCTTGGTGATGAGCTCTGATTGTACAGTGTCAGCATGGCTGATAGTGAGACCTTCCAATTCAGGGTACAAGAGATGTTAAACAGCGCTATTATCTAGACACTCATTTCCATGACTTAAAAAATAGATTGAGATTTGCAATTTTAATTACAGGCATTAAAACTATTAACATTTATCGTTGTAACAACTATAAAGGTCTCCGGTAACACTTATGAATGACTTTTACAGTATAATTTACTGCAAAGTTATAACTACAGCCAGTGGCGTACATAGAGAAGTAAGGGCCTAAACCTTTTTCGATGACCCTTGGTCCATTTATTCCACTTCCTCATTTGCTAAAAGTTGTTCCTTTAGAGTGTCCTGACCAAGTTTTCACCTCCAGTAGAAGAGGAGATAATCCCAACTAAGGCTACTATCACACTAGCGTTTCTGCTGGATTCGACAGGGTTCAGCAAAAATGCTTCCATTACTGATAATACAACCATCTGCACCCGTTATGAACGGATCCAGTTGTATTATCTTTAAGATAGCCAAGACAGATCCGTCAGGAACTCCATTGAAAGTCAATGGGGGATGGATACGTTTTCTATTGTGTAAGAGAAAACGGATCTGTCCCCACTGACTTGCATTGTGGGTCATGACGGGTCCATCTTGCGCCGCATCCCATGACAGAAAGCTAACCGCAGCATGCTGCAGTTTGCTCTCCGGTTTGAAAATGCAATCAAATGGAACAGAATGCATTTTGGAGCACTCTGTTATGTTCAGTTACGTTTTGCCCCCATTAACAATGAATGGGGACAAAACGGAAGCGTTTTTTTCCGGTATTGAGACCCTATGACGGATCTTAATACCTATGATGAATCTCAATATGACGGAAAATAGAAACGTAACTGTCAAAGTAGCCTAAGACTGGGCCCCCTCTTGACCTGGGCCCCATAGCAGTCTCATGGTTTGCCGCTTTGGTAGTTATGCCCCTGACTAGAGCCATTTTCTCTGCATATTGTTTCTTTCCCAGAAGAACTTGCAATCTAAATGGGATAGGAAGAGTTCCATAACAGGTACCAGTTAGAGATGAGTAATTCAATTTGTAAGAATGGATTCATTCATCAAAAAAGTTCTTGAGCAGCGAGAGGCTTCCCCCTCTGCCCAAGAGGATCCCTCCTGCCACTTGATTGACAGGGTCAGACATCTTGCAGGGCCCTGACAATCTAGCACCTGTGCTGTGAAGTGTAGCTGTTCTAGTACCGGTAACAGACCCTCTGCTCTTGCTCCAGTACTCGAGGCAGCAGTGCAGGTGGGAGATTGTCAAGGTCAGGCAAAATATCTGGTCCTGTCAAACACGTGACCGGAGGGAGCCTCTTCAACATCAGGCACAACCCCTTGCTGCTCAAGAACTCATTTGATGAACAAATCCATTTGTATAAGTCAATTAGCTCACCTCTAGTACCAGTCACTTGTGTGAGCAAAGGCAATATAAAGAGATTTGCATGAACACGTTACTAGAAATGAGTTAATCGATTCTACACAAATTGAATTTGTTATGAATTTCTCAAAGAAATTCCCAGAGTGCCATACATGATATTTTAGGGTTATCAGATCAATTCGGACCGCATTTATCTGTACCAGAATCAAATCTGACAGCTGATTTGACTGAAAAGAACTGAATATGAACTTTTTGGAAATTTGCTCATCTCTCAATTTGCTCAAATACCAAACTTCAAAACAGCTAAATTTAGCCAACTAAGAGAGGCCATAGGCCTAACTAACTGGGACAAAGTCCTCAAAAATAAAAATACAGCCACAAAATGGAATATTTTTAAAAGCATCCTAATATCTAATTGTGAGAGGTACATACCTTATAGGAATAAAAGGTTAAGGAACAAGAAAAACAATTTAGATAAATAGAACTGTAAAGAAAGCAATAAATGACAAAAAGAAAGCATTTAAATCACTAAAACAGGAGGGTGGCGAGGAAGCATTGAAAAACTATAAGGAAAAAAATAGAATACGTAAAAGACAAATAAAAGCAGCCAAACTAGAGACCGAGAGATTAATTGCCAAAAAGACTAAAACTAACCCTAAAATGTTCTTTAATTATGTAAATAGTAAAAAGTATAAACCTGAAGGTGTTGGCCCCTTACAGAGTAATGAGAGGGGAGTTGCAGAGAGTGATGAGGAGAAAGCAAAGCTACAGTACTAAATATCTTTTTCTCCACTGTACTCACTGAGGAAAATAAACTGTCAGATGAAATGCAGAATATAAAAGTAAATTTCCCTTTAAAAGTGCCCTGTCTGACCCAGGAAGAAGTACAGCGACGTCTTAAAAAGATTAAAATAGACAAATCACCAGGACCGGATGGCATACACCCCCGTATCCTAAGGGAATTAAGTAATGTCATTGCCAGACCCTTATTTCTGATATTTAAGGACTCTATACTGACAGGGAGTGTTCCACAGGATTGGCGCATAGCAAATGTGGTGCCAATATTCAAAAAGGGTCCAAAAATAGAGCCCGGGAACTATAGGCCGGTAGGTTTAACATCTTTCGTGGGTAAACTGTTTGAGGGTTTTCTAAGAGATGCTATCTTGGAGTACCTCAATGAAAATAAGCAAATGACTCCATATCAGCATGGCTTCATGAGGGATTAGTCATGTCAAACCAATTTAATCAGTTTCTATGAGGAGGTAAGTTGTAGACTTGACTTGTATTGGGCCCTATTCTCTTCAATATATTTATTAACCCCTTCGCGACCGGAGCTTTTTTCGGTTCTGCATTTTCGTTTTGCGCTCCCTGCCTTCAAACAGCCATAACTCTTTTATTTTTCTGTTCACATAGCTGTATGAGGGCTTGTTTTTTGTGGGACAAGTTGTACTTTCCAACGCCACCATTTAATATTGCATACGGTGCAGTGGGAAGCAGGAAAAAAATTCCAAACCGGGTGAAATTGCAAAGAAAACGCTATTCCGCTACAGTTCTACGGGTTTCTTATTTACAGCGTTCGATGTGCATTAAAACTGATCCATTACTTTCATTCTACTGGTCAGTACGAATCCGGCAATACCTAATATGTATAGTTTTTCCTGCGTTTTCATAGTGATAAACTAATTAGAAAGTTGCCCTTTTTTTTTTTTTTTTTCCTTGTCAAATCTTGACCCCTATAACTTTTTGGTATTTATGTGTACAGAGCTGTATGGGGGCTCATTTTTTGCGGGACGATCTGAAGTTTTTATTGATACCATTCTGGGGTGTGTATGACTTTTTGATCACTTTTTATTTAATTTTTTTTAGAAAAAAAAAGCGACAAAAAACGGCAAATCGCCATTTGGACGCTTTTTTCCGTCACACAATTCGCCGTATTGGAATTTTTTTTTTTATATTTTAAAAGTACGGGCGTTTTCGGTCACGGTGATACCCATGATGTCTATATTTATTGTTATTTAGGTATTTATTTTTTACTTATACGGAAAGGGGGGTGATTTGAACTTTTACATCTTTTTTATTTTTATATATTTTTTAACATTTTTTTTTTATTTTTTTGTACTATTAGAAAGCTCAAATATGGGCTTATATATTGTGGCTTTTTTTTTTTTCTTTATGAGCAATTCTGGGTTTTATAGACTCAGAAAGCCATGAATTGCTCATTTCTTATCCTGGCCTGCCATCTAGTGGCCAGAATAAGAATTGCAGTTTGAAAACTGTAATCCTCACCAGCGAGGATTACAGTTTTCATATGGTGTACAGACACCCCGATTGGCCACACGGGGTGTCTGTACACCACCCGGAAGCGAACGCTTCTGGGTTTAGACGCAACTAGATGCCGTGATCACGTGTGCATCTAGTCAACCCGGAAGACGCCGCCGATGGAGTAGGTAGCGGCAAGTCTCTGCTGTTAGAAACAGCAGAGACTTGCCGGCCATGACGCCCGCCGCACCCGCGAGCGGGCGCCATGTGCCCGCATCGCCCCAGCGCCGTACATGTACGGCGCTGGTCGCGAAGGGGTTAATGATCTTGTAGAATGGTTGCACAGTAAAATATCAATTTTTGCAGATGACACTAAACTGTATAAAGTAATTAACACAGAAGAGGACAGTACACTGCTAGAGATGGATCTGGATAGACTGGAGGCTTGGGCAGAGAAGTGGCAGATGAGGTTTAAAACTGACAAATGTAAGGTTATGCATATGGGAAGGAAAAATGCAAGTCACCAGTACATACTGAATGGTAAAACATTGGGTAACTCTGACATGGAAAAAGACCTGAAATTTTAGTGAACAGCAAAGTAAGCTGCAGAAACCAGTGTCAGACAGCTGCTGCCAAGGCCAATAAGATAATGGGTTGCATCAAAAGAGGCATAGATGCCCGTGATGAGAACATAGTCCTTCCACTTTACAAATCACTAGTCAGACCACACATGGAGTACTGTGTACAGATCTGGGCTCCTGTGAACAAGGCAGACATAGCAGAACTGGAGAGGGTTCAGAGGAGGGCAACTAAAGTAATAACTGGAATGGGTGGACTACAGTGCCCAGAAAGATTATCAAAATTAGGGTTATTTACTGGATCCTCTGGATCAACTTGTAGGAAAACAGGCCGAACTGGATGGACAGATGTCTTTTTTCGGCCTTATGAACTATGTTACTATGTTACTTGTTACCCAGCCAGAATATGACCTAACCGAGCAGTGGCGTAGCTACCGGGGGGGCAGGGGGGGCGACGGCTCCGGGCCCAGTGACTCAGGGGGGCCCAGAATCAGGCGAATACAAGTGAGCGCTTCCATTATGGAAGCGCTCACTTGTATTTAGGGACCCCCATCAGACCTCAGATCAGCCCACCCAGCCACATAGGATTAAAATAAAAAACCTTACTTACCTGTTCTGCGCTGGGCTGCCCTCCGGTCCGCGCTCTGCTCTCTTCCCTGGTGGCGCGCACTATGACCTGACGCTGCACGCAGCGTCAGGTCATAGTGTGCGCGGGCCAGGGAAGAGAGCAGAGCGCGGACCGGAGGGCAGCCGCAGCGCAGAACAGGTAAGTAAGGTTTTTTATTTTAATCCTATGTGGCTGGGTGGGCTGATCTGAGGTCTGATGGGGGCACAATACGCTGATCTGAGGTCTGATAGGGGCACAGTAGGCTGATATGAGGTCTGATGGGGGCACAATACGCTGATCTGAGGTCTGATGGGGGCACAAAACGCTGATCTGAGGTCTGATGGGGGCACAATACGCTGATCTGAGGTCTGATGGGGGCACAATACGCTGATCTGAGGTCTGATGGGGGCACAATACGCTGAACTGAGGTCTGATGGGGGCACAATACGCTGATCTGAGGTCTGATGGGGGCACAATACGCTGATCTGAGGTCTGATGGGGGCACAGTAGGCTGATATAAGGTCTGATGGGGGCACAGTCTGCTGATCTGAGGTCTGATGGAGGCACAATACGCTGATCTGAGGTCTGATGGGAGCACATTAAGCTGATTTGAGGTCTGATGGGGGCACAATACGCTGATGTGAGGTCTGATGGGGGCACAGTAGGCTGATGTGAGGTCTGATGGGGGCACAGTAGGCTGATGTGAGGTCTGATGGGGGCACAATACGCTGATCTGAGATCTGATGGGGGCACAATACGCTGATCTGAGGTCTGATGGGGGCACAATACGCTGGTCTGAGGTCTGATGGGGCACAATAAGCTGGTCTGAGGTCTGATGGAGGCACAATACGCTGATCTGAGGTCTGATGGGGGCACAATACGCTGATCTGAGGTCTGGTGGGGGGCACAATACGCTGATCTGAGGTCTGATGGGGGCACAGTAGGCTGATGTGAGGTCTGATGGGGGCACAATACGCTGATCTGAGGTCTGATGGGAGCACATTAAGCTGATCTGAGGTCTGATGGGGCACAGTAGGCTGATGTGAGGTCTGATGGGGGCACAGTAGGCTGATGTGAGGTCTGATGGGGGCACAATACGCTGATCTGAGATCTGATGGGGGCACAATACGCTGATCTGAGGTCTGATGGGGGCACAATACGCTGGTCTGAGGTCTGATGGGGCACAATAAGCTGGTCTGAGGTCTGATGGAGGTACAATACGCTGATCTGAGGTCTGATGGTGGCACAATACACTGATCTGAGGTCTGGTGGGGGGCACAATACGCTGATCTGAGGTCTCATGGGGGCACAGTAGGCTGATGTGAGGTCTGATGGGGGCACATTCTGCTGATCTGAGGTCTGATGGGTGCACAATATGCTGATCTGAGGTCTGATGGGGCACAATACGCTGATCTGAGGTCTGATGGGGGCACAGTAGGCTGATGTGAGGTCTGATGGGGGCACAGTAGGCTGATCCGAGGTCTGATGGGGGCACAATACGCTGATCTGAGATCTGATGGGGGCACAATACGCTGATCTGAGGTCTGATGGGGGCACAATACGCTGATCTGAGGTCTGATGGGGGCACATTCTGATGATCTGAGGTCTGATGGGGGCACATTCTGATGATCTGAGGTCTGATGGGGGCACAATACACTGATCTGAGGTCTGATGGGGGCACAATACGCTGATCTGAGATCTGATGGGGGCACAATACGCTGATGTGAGGTCTGATGGGGGCACATTCTGATGATCTGAGGTCTGATGGGGGCAGGGGACTGTTAGTTTAGTGATGTAAAAACTGGGGACAGGTTTCCTTTAACATAGGAGTCCCGTTGTTTTTTAATCCTATTACTCCTATATTTTACTGCATTATATGGTAGTGTATTTACAGTAGGGTAGGTAGAAAGTCTATTGTACTGTACTTAACAGCATAGATGATCTAGCAGTTTATATAGTCATCTTTCTAATACAATATTATAACCACAACTAGTAGTATGTGCCTGTGAAGTTGGAAACGTGCGTTTGGGAAGCCAAGTGGGGGGCCCACTCAAGTATGTTTCGCCCCCCCTGTGCTGAACCTCTAGCTACGCCTCTGTAACCGAGTTATAAAATGCAAAGTGAGGCACAAAAAGTAAGGACAGGGTGTAAAGAAGATACCTATGATCTGGTCAGGGTGTGTATGGACCATGGATTTGGTTATGTGATATCGGTATTGTTTACAGGGGTTTTCTGGGACCAACATATTTATGATCTATCCATAGGCTAAACCATCAGTATGAGATAAGTTGGGGTCTGACACTCAGCACCTCCATAGATTAGGTGCTAGTGACCCCCACAGGTGCTGGAAGTAAGCAGTATACAGAGCTGGAACACCACATCTCCATACACTGTAGGGGCTATTCTTGGGTACTGCAGCTGATGCTCCTATTCAGGTGAATGGGAGCTTAGCTACAGTACCCAAGAACAGCCACTACCCAATGTAAGGAGCTGTGGTGTTCCATACACCCTTTACTTTTTGAACTTGCTTCTGCCACTAACAGCTGATCAGTGGGGATGCTGGATATCGGACCCCAACCGATCTCATATGAATAGGTTGTCAATATGTTTGTCCTAGAAAACCCTTTTAAGAATTTATTTTTCAAAGCTTTTCTTAAAGTAGGGAATATTCAGAGCAAGTCAAGGGCAGTGAGTCATCTGTGACATTGGAAATATTTGTTATAATAGATATATGCAGATATACCGAGCTGACATTGTATGATGTACATTAGTAGAGGAATTTTTTACAACTCACTGTGAACTCATGCTGTGTTGTCAGTGGTATACATAGTGCTTCAAGTAGTCCTATTGGACCAAGACCTCAAGCACATGGCACTCAGTGTGCCACCATACATTACATAATTGCCAACTGTCCTGAATTTTCTGGGACTGTCCCTGATTTTCAGAAACAGTCCTGGGAAAATTCAGGCTGTCCTCAGAATAGGTGATCAGTATCTGATTGGTGGGGCTCCAACTTCTGTCACTCCTGCTGATCAGCTGTTTGCCGAAGAGTTCCAAAGTCTCTTCCTCAGCCACTGACATTGAAGGAGATTTATCAAACTGGTGTACAGTAGAACCGGTTTACTTGCCCACATAATCAGTGAGGTGAAAATTGCTTGTTTTATTTATTTTTTTAAACCCATTCTGGTCCGTTTCTCAGATTTTTTTTTTTGTTTTTTTTTAGATAAATTCAACTCTGCTACGTAAGTATGTAAAATAATGCAGCAAATGATTTCTTTGTGGGATATTTCAGAAGCCATCGCACATATTATACTTTAAAGCTGACATTTGAAAAGTTTTAGTTAACTGGGCTTGAGTATGTTCAATCAAGCCACCCTAAGCAAGACTTCAAAAAAATGAATACTTCCGTGCTAATTTCTGGAGCTAAGAGGTCTGCAGGCAGAAGCCCCTGATTGGTCAATCAGAACACCTTTGAAATGCAAGCTCTGCTCTGTAAAATGACTAATACCAATTAGCTGTAAGCAGAGAAATACACTGTATATCTAGCAGAGCGGTGAATATGATGTAATTATAATATAGGTCTGCAATGTGCTTGTAGAAAGCTTTTTCTGTTGCTCTCTACCTAGTCATTACGGCACATGATAGATGAATGGCAATGGCTATCAACACTTTTCCTATCTACTTCAGTGACAGTAAATATATGTCTACCAGTCAGTTATCAACATTAACCCCTTCACGTTTTCCTCCCTGCTATCCAACAGCCGTAACTTTTTTATTTTTCTGTTCACACAGCCTAAGGTGGGCTTGTTTTTTTGAGGGGTAATAAGTATGTTTTTTAATGGCACCATTTAATTTACCATATCACATGCAGCGGACAGCTGGGGAGTCAGTGGAGAACAGGATGTGTAGTTGAGGCTCTGAGGGTGGTGGAAGTACTAACAGATCATGGTAGTCATCTCCACTCTTGTGTTTCCTAGGACCATGCAGTGACTGTAGAGCGCACTCTTTCTTCACTTGGGGCATTAGGGCTCCTGCCAGGAGTTTATTGGGTCAACCTTGATGTTGGATGTTTTGTTGGGGGCAAGGGAGGACTGGTGAATGATGGAGACAATGATCAGGCTCGTTGTTTGCAATAAATAGTCACTCTTTACTAAGTTGATGATATCGATTATAGTACAAACTGCACCACAGTATATCACAGTATATCGCAATATTCTCTCAATAGCAGCACATGGACAGCAACAATGATGGTGGTTATAGTATTCCCTTTCTCTAAAGACACTTTGCAGTCTCTCAGCAGAACCACAGGCATGCAATACAGTTCTTGTTTAGTCCTTCTGCAATTGTCAGACTGAGGGGTGTAGAACTAAGATATGGGCGGCCAATCAGTCTCAAACTATGGGAAACACTTTTGCAATATTTCCCTCCACAGCAGCAAAGCCTTTCTACCATAAACGATCACAATACTTTACTGTCTGAGTCCAATGCACAGCCTTGTAAGTTCTAGACTTCAGATGTCTGGTCTCTGTTCTTCTTAGGAATATTTTTTTTTTAGTATGGCTGCTTTCTGGGCACCTGTAGGCTCAGAGACTACAGTTTTCTGAACTTGGGCCTATTTGTGTAGAAGGTCGAACAGAGACGTCTTTCCTCCAGGCTGCTTCAAACTAGACTCCCTCAACACTAACTAGTCAGGGGGTGAACTTGGTCCATTACCTGGCAACCTAACACAATTTCTCAAGTTTGTTAACCATTTGTTTTCCATATGTTGCCCATATAGTGCCATTAAGTGCTTATATATAACAAATCATAACATTTAACCCAAGAAACATTGCATTTACTCTGTTAACATTTATAAACCCACACAATAGTCCTTCTGGGTCACTGCATATGTATTAAAAAATTCTTTATGGGGGGGGCAGAATTGAAAAGAAAATGTTATTTCACCATTTTTTCCGTTTTGTTTTCACAGTGTTTGCTGTGTGCTAAAAATGACATGACAACCTTATTTTGCGGATCAGTATGATTATAGTGATACCAAACTAATATTGTTTTTATTAACTTTGACTACATTATATATTAAAACCTTTGGAAAAAAAATTGTATTTGCATCGTCATATTCTGACACCCATACCTTTTTAATATTACTGTATTTCTGGCTACACAGCTGATGATTTTGGGCTACATATGCAGCGAGCCTAGGAGGAGTCATAGCAGATGATGGGAGTGGAAGTGTCTCTGGCTGTTACAATCATAGTGGCTTTCCTCGCACCCTTGCTGGCTGGGGCCATGCAGTAACAGGAGGGCACATGCTTTCTTACCTCAGGGGACACTCTACTTCTGGGGCTGCTGCCTGATAGAAGTTGGGGTGCCCATGATGTTAGGTGTTTGGATTGGTGTAAGGCAAGTGTGTGGAGTGCAATGGCCAACGTATGGTGTAGAAGCCAGTAACCAGGCTAAAAAATAAGTTATAGTACATCCGATTATAGCAAAACACAGTTTGAACTGTATACAGTGCAATTGTTTGTCAGATAAGGTCTCTCTAAGTAGAATCTACCGTATGGCTAGCAACAGTACTTGTGCAATAATGGTGGTAGTGTTCAGTGCAGGATACAGGTTTTGGAGGCATGTCTGGCCAGCACTAAATGTGAATGGTGCCTTAACGGTATTCCTCGCAGCAGCAAAGCCAGAATCGCTCTATGAGCAGGTTACCTCGCTGACTCCTATGCTTGGCCATGCAAATTATAAGTTATTCTTTATCTTCCTCTCTTTCTGTAGAATTTGCAGAGATTTGTTAGTCTCTGAAACATTCTTGGCCTAAGGAAAGGGAGCATGAAGTGACAAATTCCTCTTTCTGAACTCCTGTTTAAACTCCCAAACTAGGGATGGAGCCAGCCACTAGATGGCCTGCTACAAGAGCTGATGCAAATAAAAATGTTGAAATGAAAGGTTTTTTTTCTTAGTATCGCCATATTCTGACCCCCATAACATTTTTTAGATTTTTGTTTATACAGTTCTGAAAGGGCAAATTTTTGGTGGAGGAAAAATTTTAGTGGGGGGAGCTGAAAAGACCAAAAAATTGTGAATCAGACATTTTTTTTCAGTTACACTGTTCACCGTACAAGATAAATACTTTTATATTTTAATAGTTCAGGTATTTTGGGTCGCAGTCATGAATGTTTATCATTTTTGTTGCTATATTATTTTTATTTGTAAAATGGGGAAAGGGAGGTGATCCGAATTTTTATATATTTTTATTTAAAAAAATGTTTTCAATTATTTTTTAGTCTCCCTAGGGGATTTTAACATGCAAACCTCTGATCACTTCTCCCATAGACTACTATGATTTACCACTGCAGTCTATGGAAGAATCACTACCTTCCTATCAAGCTGTCTGTCTGATAAGAACTTTGCTATGGCAGGAGTTGGAGTCTTTAGAATGACTGAGGCCATCATAGCTACCAAATAGCTCTGTGGTCACAATTGAACATGGCATTTATAGGGTTAAAATTCTGTGATTGGCTTTATCACCAATCATGTATTCTGACTCTGGGTGTCTGCTGTATAAAGCAGATGTTGAGAAGTGGTTAAATAAGGCTTAGAATTAAATAACATAAATGCTTATGTAAATATATAGAAGTCTGGTTTGACTCCCCTTACCTTAATTCACCCCCACCCATCCCTTAGTTGAACTTAATGGACTTATGTCTTTTATAAAACATACTTACTACGTAACTGTGCATAGTGTACCATATAGTAGGTGGAATGCATACATCTGTATGTGACATTACTATCCCCATCTTGAGCTGCTCTCAATAGAAGTATCACTTGTCCATGGAAGATGAGACTATTTCACTAGAAGTTGAGAGGGCAGTACAGTCAACTATGTATAATATATAAGAAATTAAATGTTTTCAGCAGGATAATACACGACTATTACCACCACCATCCTGAGTGCCATTGGTTTATTGACATTCAATTCAGTTTTATTACAAAAAAGTGTTCACTGCAATTTAATTTGCACCATTACATGTTTTGTAATTACTAAATGAAAAAAATATACTGTACTTTTGCTTTTATCCTTTTTAAAAAATCAAACAAAAAATAGAGATGAATAAATCAATTTGTAGGAATCAATCAATCTTGCAGCATTCCACATCAGAGTAGCGGTCCACTACAAAAGTAATTGAAAATGTATTTTTGTGTAATATATACTGTACATATACTGTATTAAAGAGGTATTCCCATCACAGACAATGGGGGAATATCGCTAGGATATGCCCCCATTGTCTGATAGGTGCGGGTCCCAACTCTGAGACCCGCACCTACAACAAGAACGGAGCAGGGAGAGAGGTCCAGCCACCACCAGGCGCAGCTCCCCACCTCTTCCCATAGAAGTGACTGGGAGTGCACCGCGCTTGCACGTCCACCACTCCCATTCATTTCTATGGGGCCGACAGAAATGAATGGAGGGTGGGCCCCATAGAAATGAATGGAGGGTGGCTACGCATGCAGTGTGCCCTCCTCAACTTTCCCCGCTCCGTTCTCCGTGTATGTGCGGGTCCCACCTCTTGTCTATGATGGCAAAACACCTTTAATTTTAGCTGAAACTAAAGCCAGCCTTGGATCAGGTACAAGCCAATACTGTCTAAAAAGGACCACTGAGACTTCATTGTTGAGAAGTTTAAAGTCATAAAGTGCATGGAAGCACTTGATGAGCAGACTGGCCATCTGCATAGGAAAATATTCACATCTAGCAGAGGACATTGTGGAAGTGTACATTGTAAGTACAGCAACGTGTTCATAAAAAAGGTGCAGAGCATAGTCTGAAATTAGGGACTGTCCTGAGGTTGTATTGCAGAAAGAGAAGTGTTACACCCAATGCCCAGGACAACATGCCTTTGCAACATTCAGCTAGAAAAGTGCAATGTAAGGAGGATTGCGTTAAAGAGTCATCTTGGCCTATTAATTATCTGTTTGTTCTTTACAAAGTTCATTTGCATAACATCTGCCAGTCTGTGCATGCTGAGAACTGTAACTGATGTACTTAAACTTGAATCCTCAGTAAAGAACTGTCCAACTGCAAAACTGCCTCATCATTTCCTCCTCTGTGGTTGTTCGGGATCCTGCCTTGCACCTCACAATTTATCACCATCAAGGGCACTGCGAACCACCATCAGACAAGAGAACCCCAAGACCTGGTTGTGCCCTGAATGGAAGAAAAGTGAGCCCTTCCTGTCACTGCACAGTAAAAGGGAGGGTCAAAGTGATTGCTAACTATGATCACCATTCTTGCTACTACCACTGTTATCATCCTCTCTTCTCCTCTGGACGCTGTAGTCTCATCATGTAGGGTTTTGCACCTCCAATGCGGTCTCTGCAAAGCTGAGGATGTTCCCCCACAGCTTGATTGACAGGCTGGCCCTACAAATTCACCTCTGCACTGCTGCTCTAAGTAGTATCAGTGCAGAGGCTCTGCTTCCAGACTCTTAATGTGCCGCCAGCAGATCTTGAATGTACTTGGTATACTATGAAGAGCGTGCATGTCCTCGTCCCAGTGCAACAGCCCCTTAAAACAGATGCTTTGTGGGGTGTTGTGGCTAGTCGGATTCCCACTGATTTGATATTTATGACCTATCCTGGGGATCCTGGACAACCCCTTTAAGTATAGTAGGGAATTAAGGGAGTTTTCCAGGGTTAAAAAAATAACAACCTGACTGAATATGCAAATGACCTTGACATTTGGCACTGGAAGCACATGTCATCACCAGACCAGATGACATCACAACATTCCATGACATCAAAATGATGGCCCTTGTACAAGAGAAACTGAAACAATTGGGACTGTTCATTTCTTCACTGGAGGGCTATCTGTGTGGTCTGAAGCTATGCCAGGTACTTGTGGAGGTTAGGCTACTTTGACACTAGTGGCAGGGGTGTCCGGAAGGCTGTTCCGGTGGGTGCATGGATCCGGCAGGCTGTTCACTCGCCGGAACAGCCTGCCAGACACCCCTGCCGCTAGTGTGAAAGAAGCCTAATACAGGCTCCTTTATGCTCACAGTGGAGTAGATTCAGGGTACATCCACATGGAATGTAAATTCAGCTGAGCAAAATCCACAACAAATCAATAGCATTTCAAAAGATGAAATCCACAATATAAATTGGCATGCTGGTGAATTTCCACTGCACTGTACAACAATAGAAAATGACAGAATTTTATATTGAAAATTCATAATAAAACTGAATTTCTACTCCTCTGTCCCTGTGCAAGCCTAAGTCATATCAATGAGTCTGCATTACAGTGGGTGTGCATAAAATACATATGTATGATGTGGGCTTTGCAGTTATTTTTCTACATTGGACTTGGAAGTATCTTTTATTTTGTTTCACCCTTCCGCCAGTAATTTTGCAGACCATTTTCACTAGATGATATGCTGTCAGTCTTTTTCTTTGTTCAGTTTCTGCTGACTTTTATTGGCGTTAATGGAATAGTATTAGCTGCAGTCTATATCTCTGAAAAGACAGCTACGGGCCTGTAAAGAGGGACGCTCGGAAGTTTTTTTTGTCAATAGTGCTTTTCTCAGGCTGATCACAGTCTCAAAAGAACAGTTTATATCCAGAACTGAGAGTGTAAGCAAAGTGAAACCATCTAAGGGAAATGTTAGATAAACAGACTACAAAAGAAGTTAAGAGGTTTTCTTTGCAACCGTGAAATCACCTTTTCATGAATGACTGTTTTGTGTCGAGAGACTCTGTGATACATCGAGACACAGCGCTGCATAAACGGAATGACCTTTGAGTTAAATTGCCATGAAGCACTCAGTCTGAAGGTTATCTGTTGGTCAACCAACTCATGTACTGTAAAAATGCCATTCAAAAGACGTCAATTACATGGGTTCAGTTACAACTAAAGCTACTTTCACACTAGCGTTATTGCTGGATCCGGCAGGGTTCAGCAATAATGCTTCAGTTACTGATAATACAACCATGTGGATCCGTAATGAACGGATCCGGTTGTATTATCTTTAACATCACGGGGATGGATCCGTCATGAACTCCATTGAAATTCAATGGAGGATGGATCCGTTTACTACTGTGTCACACCGAGCGGTCCGTCCCCATTGACTTGCATTGGGGGTCATGACTTGGTCTTCTTGGTGCGGATCTCCAGGATGGAGAGCAAACTGCAGCATGTTGCGGTTTGCTCTCCGGTCTGGAGACGCAAGTGAACTGAACAGAATGCATTTAGGAGCATTCTGTTCTCTTCAGTTCAGTTTTGTCCCCATTGACAATGAATGGGGGCAAATCTGAAGCGTTTTTTAAGGTATTGGGTCCCTATGACGGAACTCAATAACGGAAAAAGGTAACGCTAGTGTGAAACTAGCCTAAGTACATCTTTCCTGTGACTCCCTAGCTGTAATTAGGAAACTGAGACTAATGGAGGTTTAGAAAGAATTGCCATAGAGGCTCAAGAATTTCAGAACAGGTTTGTTATGTTATATGGTGTGATGAACAAAGTTTAGAAAAATTTGATTTGGCCGATTCGTCGAAGTTCACCAAGAAATTTGATTTCCGAATTAATTAGTCACCAGTCGCTATAAATGAGGTATATACCCTGGCGACTCTGCCTAATCATATTCTTACCACTTGTTGGCTCAATCACAGTGTGAAGGCTTTGAAGTTAACCTTTTCCCAACCACCAACAGTAAATTTACATTGTCAGCCAGGCATTTCAAAATAGCGCCCGTTGGTGAGAGCAGCGAGTGCCATGGCCACTAGGCGTCCGCTGTTTTAAAGAGCAAACACCTGGCACTAATGTCGACCAGCGGTAATGTTATTCGCAGACTTCTAACCCTTCAGATGCTGTGGTCATCTGGGTGTGCTCTGGCTCCCTGGTGGGGATTGGGAGAGTATGTATGCAGCAGCTCCTCTCCTCCTGTGTGATGGTACCAGAGATGGTACACAGCAATGAGGCAGGAAAAGCTTCCTCAAAGCAATAAAATTGAGGGATCCACAACAGAGATTACCATAATCCCATAAGGTCTGACCTCCCTACTACAAACCCAGTGGTATTTCACTTCTAAAACTATTAAAGTTAAAGCTAGATGCTAAACATGGTGGAAGGATCAAACATGGCCGCTGAATTATTGCAGCAACACCGTCCATATGCTCAGCTCGCAGGACAATGGCAGAGATGGCGCAGGATAAGGCTTGTATAGGGCTGTGACATTACAGGGGATGGCTCCCAGCAGATTGGCTGGCTGCACAGCATTATGGTTGATCTTGAATTCCCGGGCTTTTTACTTTTGCTTTGTAACACTTGCAGTCGCCATTTTAGGAAAATCTGATTCATTACCACGAAGCGTGAGGAAATTCAGCTTTGTTGCGAATCAAAGTTTTCCTAAACTTTGGACTGAATTCTGTTTCGAATGCTTCGAATGCTTCACTCCACCATAATTGTTGCACAAGTCTACCATTCAGCAGAGATCAGGGGCTTGGCTTGAGACTGGCAGCTCCCCACAAATGAGATTATGAGGTGCCAATGTCTGTGCATGTAGGCTGAGGCCTAGTGAAGGCCCCAGACCTGCCTCCATTGACTCTTTGGTGCAGCCTGCTAGTGAATGTCAGCATAGCACTGACATAAAATATATTACACTGCATAAATGGTGCAATGTATTTTAGAAGTGATCAAAATATTGCCGATTATAGTCCTTTTGTGGGACTATTAAATGGTCAAAAATCATTTAGTACATGACAATCTCTTTCTAACAAAGCTAGAACCAGCCCTGTACTCAGGGCCGGCCTTAGGGTAGATGGCGCCCTGTGCGAAACTTTCTCTCGGCGTCCCCCCCCCCCGAGTGACAGTACTAACGTCATACAGTATAGAGCTATAAATACAGTGCAGAGATATATAGAGTGATATAGGTAGGTAGAGTAAGACAGTGTATATATATATATATATATGTCTACACTGTATTTATAGCTCTCTATACTGTCCTATATCACACTATATATCTCTGCACTGTATTTATAGCTTTCTATATTGAAATGTAACCTAATATAGCGCACATACCTCTTACATCCAGTGACGTCTCCTCTCATGTAGATCTTCTCTTTTCTCATCTTCTCCTTTCAGACCAGACGCCATTTTTCAGCCATTTCTCATCTCTGCAGTTTGACAAAAAAAAATCTTAGTTTACACAGTGTCCTAAAATAACTGCGCCCAGCAAATAGTGTCCTGTAATAGTGTAAACATAACGCTCCCCAGAAATAACTGCGCTGATACTGTGCCAGGGTGCCCCCACAGTCCCAACTAATAATTCTCTACCAGAGTGCACTTGTTAGTAATAGTGCCCCCAACAGTACTAATGTCCCCACTGTGCCCCAGAAGTAATAATGCTTCCAATGTGCCAGTAAGAAGTGCCCCCCATTGATTCCCCCCCAAAATCATGTGCCATTAAAAAGTGTCCCACCCCCATAGATGCCCCCCAAATTATGTGCCAGTAAGAAATGCCCCAGTGCCCCCATGTGCCAGTAAGAAATGCCCCAGTGCCCCCATGTGCCAGTAAAAATGCCCCCAGTGCCAGTAAAAATGCCCCCAGTGCCAGTAAAAATGCCCCCAGTGCCCCCCATGTGCCAGTAACAATGCCCCCAGTGCCAGTAAAAGTGCCCGCATGTGCCAGTAAAAATGCCCCCAGTGCCCGCATGTGCCAGTAACAATGCCCACAATACCCCCATGTGCCAGTAACAATGCCCACAATACCCCCATGTGCCAGTAAAATGCCACTATGTGCCAGTAAAAATGCCCCCAGTGCCCCCTTGTGCCAGTAAAAATGCCCCCAGTGCCAGTACAATGCTCCCATGTGCCAATAAAAATGCCCCCAGTGCCCCCTTGTGCCAGTAAAAATGCCCCCAGTGCCAGTAAAAATGCCCCCAGTGCCCCCATGTGCCAGTAAAAATGCCCCAGTGCCAGTAAAATGCCCCCAGTGCCAGTAAAATGCCCCCAGTGCCCCCATGTGCCAGTAAAATGCCACTATGTGCCAGTAAAAATGCCCCCAGTGCCCCCCATGTGCCAGTAACAATGCCCCCAGTGCCAGTAAAAGTGCCCCCAGTGCCAGTAAAAATGCCCCCAGTGCCCGCATGTGCCAGTAACAATGCCCACAATACCCCCATGTGCCAGTAAAATGCCACTATGTGCCAGTAAAAATGCCCCCAGTGCCCCCTTGTGCCAGTAAAAATGCCCCCAGTGCCAGTACAATGCTCCCATGTGCCAATAAAAATGCCCCCTTGTGCCAGTAAAAATGCCCCCAGTGCCAGTAAAATGCCCCCAGTGCCCCCTTGTGCCAGTAAAAATGCCCCAGTGCCAGTAAAATGCTCCCATGTGCCAATAAAAATGCCCCCAGTGCCCCCCTTGTGCCAGTAAAATGCCCCCATGTGCCAGTAAAATGCCACTATGTGCCAGTAAAAATGCCCCCAGTGCCCCCCTTGTGCCAGTAAAAATGCCCCCAGTGTCCCCCTTGTGCCAGTAAAAATGCCCCCAGTGCCCCCCTTGTGCCAGTAAAAATGCCCCCAGTGCCCCCCTTGTGCCAGTAAAATGCCCCATGTGCCAATAAAAATGCCCCCATAAAAAAAAATAAACACTTACTTACCTCCATGGAGCCGGCAGCGATGCGATGCAGGCCTCTTCCGGCCTGTGTCCCGCGCTGTACGGCTCAGGCGGCGCGATGACGTCATCGCGCCGCCTGAGCTGGCCTCTGATAGGCTGCAGGCCTAGGGCCTGCAGCCTATCAGAGAAACGGGCAGGGGAGACGCCTCTCCCTCCCCTGCCCCGCATCTCCAAAGGCAGACTATGGAGATGAGCGCTTCCACAAGGGAAGCGCTCATCTCCCTCTGCCCCACCGCCGCCCCCAACTGTGCGGCACTTGCAGGGCACGGCCGGGCCATTAAGGGGGCGCTCTGGCAGGGCGCCCCCTTAAGTGGCCCGGAGTGAAGCGCCCTGTGCAACCGCACGGGTCGCACACCCCAAAGGCCGGCCCTGCCTGTACTTCACATGGATGCAGATATCTTCCCAGTCATTGTTTTGCTAGATTTATATCAAGCTGGCAGCTCAAGGGGAGTGTCTTTTCTGCTGCAGCCCAGGAGGCATGTCCATGCTCTCCTTATCACAGCTCAGGAGGCAGCTGAAGGATGAAACTGAGCATGTGCGGCCTTCTCAATAGGAACAAAAAACTAACAGCAGGTGGCACTATACAGATACATTGTAATGAATAACTCAGTGGCTATGCTAAATTTATAATTACATACAATTACAAAAGTATTCAGATTCAGGTGCTGGTTTGAAAACTTTAGAATATTTTTGTGGGACAACCCCTTTAATTAAAAAAAATCCAAGTAAAAAATACATCCATTGAAAAAATGGGAAAAATTGCAAAAATAAAATCTCCTCCACATATCTGGTATCACCGCATCCATAACAACCCAAACTACACAATCATGTAATTTATCCTGTACGTTAAAAAAGTGGAAGAATTTTTTTGCTTATTCACCAGAAAAAAATGGAAATAAAAATTTTATGTACCCCAACATGATACCATTAAAAAGTACAAGTCGTCCTGTAAAAATCAAGCACCGCTCTGTAGAAACAAAAATAAAAAATGGGTCTGGGGTTGTGGCAATGCAAAACCATTTTATTTCTTTTTTTTTTTTAAATGGGTTGCAAAAGTAGTAAAATGTAAAATAAAACTATATATATTTGGTATTGCTGTAATCACAGTGACCCGGTGAATAAAGTTATCATGTTATTTATGCCGAAAAATGAATGTTGTAAAAACTCAGTAGCAATATTGCTGTTTTTTTCCATCGCCCTCCCAGAAAGACTTAAATAAAACTTAATAAAAGTTATTCAGCAAGTTATGTGTACCCTAAAATGGCACCATTAAAACGACAACTTGTCCTCCAAAAAACAAGCCCTCATACGGAAACATCTACAGAAAAATAAAAAAATAGTAGCTCTTGGAAGGCAACAATGAGAAAAATTGCTTGGTTATTAAGACCCAAAACAGGCTGGTCATTAAGGGGTTAATGTCTATATCGAAAGAATTTAGTCATATAAGCTTCTATGAGTATGTAGAATCTGACAGTAATTTTTATATGTATATCGTTTGGTAATTGTTGACATGTATTATGTGTATAAATTGAGCTCTAGATACTTCTCAGAATTTCTTTTTATTGAAGAGGAAGGAGAAGACAGACAAATAACTTTACAGTTACAGTTGGATTCACATCTTTGTAATACAATCAATGAAGTAAACTGGAGGGGAATGACAAAGATGCAACTGTATATTATTAATAAGATTATTGTTCCCATATCAAGTATAAAAGCTATCAGAACAGAAAACTGAGGCAAAATAGAATTAACTAGTGTTGATTGAAGCGTTCAAACAAATTCAGTCCGAAGTTTTGGAAAACTTCGATTTGCAATGAATCCAACTTTCCTTGCGCTTCATAGTATCTAATCTTTTTTCTTCCTAAAATGGCGGCTGCACATTTTACAAAGTGAAAGTAAGAAGCCCAGGTACACGAGATCACACATAATTCTGTGCAGCCATCCAGTCTACAAACAGCCATCCCCTGTGATGTCACAGCCCTATAAAACCATTATCCTACATGGTCCCTGCCATTATTTTGTGAGTTGAGCTTAGGGAGAGACGTGGCAAGCGCTCATTCGCTAGGGACAGTGTTGCTGACGAATAATCGAAGATTGGAGAGGGAGAGTGCAGGGAGATTTATGCTGTGTCAGTTTATTTATTTATCTCTACATTTGATTATTCCTACATCAGCCATAAATGTAATTCAATACCCATAAGATGGAAGCCTTTATTATTCCAGTTCCAGCATGCCAACCAATACCATCAAGTCTGCACCCCTTAGGGGGGCCAGGTCTCAATGATGACCATCTTCATCTTTTGCTGGCTTTACATCTTCCAAATCATCCTTCAAAGTCTCCATGTCCTACAAAAGTCAGCAAGATGCAGACAGAGGAGTTGCTGGATGCTCCTGATGACATATTCTCATCAATATTATATGATGTGGAAAAGGAGGAAAAGCAGATGGCAGAAGAAGGGCTCCCACCTTTAGGGCAGGAGAAATCTGGGGTTGGAGAAGTGGGTATGCCAGAGCTGATTAACCCTTAGACTCCATGTACGGCGCAAAAATCACTGCCGCAAGTCCCAGCGCCGTACATGTACAGCGCTCTGATCGGGCGGGCGCAGGAGATGCGCCTGCCAAATCACTGGCGGGGGTCCGGCTGTGCCCAGGTGCTGGACCCCTACTGAATGCGCCAGCATTGGTGAAAACACCGATGCCGGCGCATTAACCCTTCATGTGCCGCGGTCAGCGTTGGCCGCGGCACATGTGGTGTGCGGGAGTAAATGAATTCAGGATGGCGAGCGGGGGGGGGGGGGCATCGGGTCCCCGCGCTGCTGTGACGGGCACCCGATGGCTCGGATAGCAGCCCGATGCCTTCCTTAGGCATCGTGGCTGCTATCCCTGCGTGCCTGTGCGATCCAACCCCCTGGATCGCACAGGAAGCAGGCTGTAAGTGTATTACACTGAGTAATACACTTACAGCCAATGCATTACAATACAAAAGTATTGTGATGCATTGTAAAGGGGATCAGACCCCCAAAAGTTAAATAAAGTGGAAAAAAAAGTTAAAAAATAGTTTCCTAAAAAAAAATAATAATAAAAGTTTCAAGTAAAACAAAAAGCCATTTTCCAAAAAAAAATGTAAAAAAATTGTAAAAAAAAAGGTAAAAAAAAAAGATAAACATATTAGGTATTGCCGCGTCCGTATCGACCGGCTCTATAAAAATATCACGTCATCCACCCCACCAGGTGAACGCAGTAAAAAAAAAAAAAAAGTGCCAAAACAGACATTTTTTGGTCACCTTCTCTTACAAAAAGTGTAATAGCAGGCGATCAAAAAGGCGTATTTGTCCCAAAATGGCACCAATCAAACCGTCACCTTGTGAAAATGGCAACACAAAAAAAAGATTTTATTCTGTTCAAAAATAAATCTAGTGTGTAAAACTTTCCAAAAATTAAAAAGTTACACATATTATGTAACAGTGTAACAGTTACACATGTTATGTGGCGAATGCTGCAAAAAAAAAAAAAAATGCCAAAACAGACATTTTTTGGTCACCTTCCCTTACAAAAAGTGTAATAGCAGGCGATCAAAAAGGCGTATTTATCCCAAAATGGTACCAATCAAACCGTCATCTTGTCCCGCAAAAATGATACCCTACCTGAGACAATCGCCTGAAAAATAAAAAAAATATGGCTCTCTGAAAATGGCAACACAAAAAAAAGATTTTATTCTGTTCAAAAATAAATCTAACGTGTAAAACTTTCCAAAAATAAAAAAGTTAGACATATTGGGTATCACCGTGTCCATAACAACCCGCTCTATAAAAATATTACATGAGATGGCCCCCCAGGCAAATGCTGTAAAAAAAATTTTTTAAAAACTATGCCATGACAGACATTTTTTTTCACCTTGCCTCAAAAAAAGTGTAATACCACACGATCAAAAAGGCGTATGTACCCCAAAATGGTACCAATCAAACCATCATCTCGTCCCGCAAAAAATGAGCCCCCACATAAGACAATAACTAAAAAAAAAAAAAAATCAATGGCTCCCGCAAACCAATCCATCAAAATCTGTGTTGTAAAATCCATATGGCGCTCCTTCTGTTCTGAGTCCTGCCATGTGCCCCCACAGCAGTTTACCACCACATATGGGGTGTTGCCGTATTCAGGAGAAAATGGGTAACAAATTATGGGGTGCTGTTCTCCTGTTACCCCTTGTGAAAATGAAAAATTTGGGGCTAAAGCAACATTTTATTGGAAGAAATGAAACTTTTCATTTTCACAGCCAAGTGTTTCCAAATTCCGTAAAACGCTTAGGGGGTCAAAGTGGCCAGTACCCCCCTTAATATATTCTTTGAAGGGTGTAGTTTCCAAAATGGGGTCACTTTTTGAGGGTTTCCACTGTAGGGGTACGTCACGGTCTCTCAATTACAAAATGGTGCCTAAAAACCATTCTAGCAAAATCTGCCTCCAAAATCCATATGGCGCTCCTTTCCTTCTGACCACTGCCACAAACCCATAGAGACGTTTACTACCACATATGGGGTATTTCTGTAAACTGCAGCATCAGAGCAATGTATATTGAGGTTTAGTTTGCTGTTAACCCTTGCTGTTTTGCAAGAAAAAAATATTAACATGAATAATCTACCAAAAAAGTGAAATTTTGAAATTTCACCTCCATTTTCTATTAATTCTTGTGGAACACCTCAAGGGTTAACAAAGTTTGTAACAGCAGTTTTTTTTATAATTTGAGGGGTGCAGTTTCTAAAATGGGGTCATTTATGGGTGGTTTCCATTACGTAAGCCTCTCAAAATCACTTTATATCTGAATTGGTGCTTAAAAAAATGGTTTTGGAAATTTTGTTGAAAATTTGAAAAATGGCTTCTAAACTTCTAAGCCCTCTAATGTCCCAAAAAAGTAAAATGACATTTATAAAATGATGCCAACATAAAGTATACATATGGGGAATGTAAAATAATAACTATTTTTGGAGGTATTACTATGTATTTTGAAAGTAGAGAAATTGAAATTTTGAAATTTGCAAATTTTTCCAAATTTTTGCTAAATTTGGTATTTTTTTATAAATAAAAATGAAATATTTTGCCACAAATTTACTACTATCGTGAAGCACAATATGTGATGAGAAAACAATCTTAGAATGGCCTGGATAAGTAAAAGCGTTCCAAAGTTATTACTACATAAAGTGACACATGTCAGATTTGCAAAAAACGGCCTGGGATTTGAGGTGAAAAGTGGCCCGGTACTGAAAGGGTTAATGTTCAGTGTTTACTCTCAAATAACCTCAAGGAGATTGCAGGCAATAACAGCAATAAAAGGCATATTATCCCCCACCTACCCAGCCACACCCCATACCAGCAACAGCCCCTGTTTAAAGTGCTACTCGGCCATTAACAATAAAAGAAGCATTATACAGTGCGGTCTTCGTTATTAAATGAAAGGCAGCTGCAGGGTAATTGGCCAAGCGGTTCTTAATTGCAGCATGGCTGCAACCCACCTACAGCATGACTGCTCCATGTGGCCATACCCTAAGGGCCCTTGCACAAGACCGTGGAGCACGGTCCAGGGCGGTCCATGAAAACCCGGACCATGCTCCTTCTGAGGGCAGGAGTGCACGGCGTCATTGGTTGCTATGATGCCATGCGCTTCCTGAGGCACTGTACACGCTCATATAGAGTGTATCACTGTACAGCGGCGGCCTTAGGAAGCACATGACTCCGTGCGCTCCTGCCCTCAGAAGGAGCACAGTCCGGGTTTTCATGGACCGTGCCGGACCGTGCTCCACGGTCGTGTGCAAGGGCCCTAAGGCAGACTGCCCTGGGTATACCGGATTTATAGCTGATTGCTTGCCTAACTTCGGCTAAATCAAATTTCTGAAAACTTCACTCATCTTAAAGGGGTGTTCACATTATAGAAAGTTATCCCCTATCCACAAGATAAGGGAATCAGATTGGTTAATCACTGATTACAAGAATGGGGGCCATGTACCCCGTGGAGCCCCCTAAAATAGAAACAGCGAGCTGTTTGCTTTCAAAAGATGTTTTTTAAGTACAGTATCTGCGAGGATTGTATGTTACTACTGGGGTGTATGAAGGACTGGAGGGGCATATATAGTCATGGCCGGCCTTAGCTATGTGCGACCTGTGCGGTCGCACAGGGCGCCGGCCGCCAGACTATTGAGGGGGCGCCGGGTAGAAGTAATTTCCTATGGCTCCCGTCCCCTCCATTATGCCTCATAGTGGCCTGAAGCCTATGAGGCAGTAGAGCGACGCAGGAGATCACGCTTACCTCACTGTGACCTCCTGTGCCGGGTCTCGCGAGATGACGTGAAGACTAACACAGTGATGTGTTAGTGACTGCCTGCGCCGGGAATCCTCAAGTGGTGACGGAGAGCAGAAGAAAGGTAAGTATTTTTTTTTTCCAGGTACATATACCCTAATCGAGCCAGCCAGGAGGTACTGGGGGCACCCGGGGCAGTATGGGACTGGGGGAGCAAATTAGCAATAATATATATATCCATATATATATATAGAGAGAGAGAGATATATATAGGAGGCCTTTATACCATTTTATTAACTAAGAGGGGGCAACTATAATAACTAAGAGGGGGCAACTTGAATTATTAACTAAGGGGGGGCCATACTATAATAACTAAGAGGGGGCAACTGAATTATTAACTAAGGGGGGCAACACTAAGGTAATAACTAAGAGGGGGCAACTGCAAAATTATTAAAACTAAGGGGGCAACACTATAATAACTAAGAGGGGGCAACTGAATTATTAACTAAGGGGGGCCACTGTAATAACTAAGAGGGGGGCAACTGAAATTATTAACTAAGGGGGGGCACTATAATAACTAAGAGGGGGCAACTGAATTATTAACTAAGGGGGGGCACTGAATATGATAACTAAGAGGGGGCAACTGCATTA